>JAZDUA010000368.1:1312500-1579807 GCA_038098605.1 Gryllus longicercus
CTCTTATGAATTACCTCGTGCGTGAGTTTGGTAATTATGAACCATAAAGATAATAATAAAACGGGATAAGAAGGTGTTGTACACACATTTTTGAATGTTTGAAGGTTAGTCTTTCTTCAATAAAATGAATTTGATGCATGTGACATTACTTTCACGTTCATGAGGGAAAAGCAGAAATTATTATGGCCAAAGTAATGATGATCAAAATGCGATTAAATAATTGAAGAGAAATAAAAGGACTTCACCAAATGTATGTGATTTTGATTATACATGATATGAAATATGATATAGAAAATTACTAAATAACAGCAAACGACATGAGGATACCGACAATTCTGAAACACAACGCCAGGCTCGGTACGCCCTTGTTACCATAAACGACAATACAGTTATTATAATGACATGTAGAATATTGAAATAACAAAAGATATAACCACACGCTGTGTATCCCATATGCTTTGTTCGTCTAAAATTCCTCACCTATTCACCTGGTTCAAACCTCAATTTTCAAACGCTCGTCTAATATACTGTAATAGCCTCCACAAACCGGTGGTGAGTTGCAGCGCTGCTCAACTGTCCGGCGGCCGTCGCAGCTTTTGCGACAGAGCAACAGCGTTGGGGCGGGGTGTGGCCTGGTGCCGCAGCGGCTAAAGCTTGGACGGTTCTAATCAACGACCCCACAAAAACGAGATTCGAAAAATAAAAGGGCGGCTAACGCACGGCTAGTGCCTGTGATGGCCCGCAGCGGAGCTAACGGCCTTTCGAGCACGATTCTACGCGACAAGCTACCCCCCCCCCCCGCCCGCCTCTCCCCTGCCCGCTCTTCTCGACCGATTTCCCTTTCACGTCGTTTTTTGTGAGAGGACATTTACCTGATTCATTGCGCTCAAAGGTGGAACATTCAATATTTTTGCGCTAGTTTTTTATTCATTGGTCGCTGAATGATTGTAAGTTCAAATTGTCCCGTAGTTTAAGTCACTTAAAATAAACTTATTTTGAGTCGCCACTGTAAAAAAAATTGTTTAACACCTTTTTTACTCGTAGTAATTCTTATGTCTGCATCAAAATGACCATTATATCTTCATACATAGACACTGTACAGGTTTGGAGTACAAGTGAAGCATTGCCCTGAAGATTGTTGGATCTGTCGCTAAAAAGTCATTAAAAATAATGAAAACAGCTAGTTAAAAGTCAGTTGTTATTTTTTTATTTTTCGTATGCTAAACAGTTTAATTATGTCCGCATCCCTACCTCCCTTCTTTTGTTTCTGTCCTCTCGCCTTGTTCTTTCGTTCCTCTTTAGCATCCTCGCAGTCTGTCGCACGTGATCTGGCTGATTCATCTCCTTCTCGGCTGGGTATCACCGTAAAAGTTGCCTTTAAAGCCTCTGCACCTGGCGGTAACTTCTTGGTTGTCTTTTTCGTCGCATGGGTCCCCGGCTTTGCGTATGTCTCTGTCCTTCGCGCCAACACCACCATCTCCTCCTGTCCTCACGGCCCCGCCCCTCCCACCGCCCACCCGACCGCCCCACCGCTCCCACTCGCACATCCCCAGTCATGCCGTACAGTTGTTCCCATCTCCATTGCCATCCCCTCCTTCTGCGGATCATCCCACCCTTTCCCTAGCTCCAGCCGCTTACCTGATCCCACCGCCTCCACTGCCTGCGCCGGCTTCACTGACTCCCGGCCTCCACCACCTTCTCTATGTCTTTTCCGGCCCGCCTTCTCCCCGTTTGGCATCGCACCCGGCCCCTTTCTCCCGGCCTCTGTCGCCTACAGTACCTCCTGGCCGTGACGAGCTCCTCGGCTGCCTTCAGGCGGCGCGCCGCCCTCCAGCATTGAGCCGCACCTTCGCAGCCCCTTCAGCCCCTTCAGCCCCTTCAGCCCCTTCAGCCCCTTCAGCCCCTTCAGCCCCTTCAGCCCCTTCAGCCCCTTCAGCCCCTTCAGCCCCTTCAGCCCCTTCAGCCCCTTCAGCCCCTTCAGCCCCTTCAGCCCCTTCAGCCCCTTCTGCCCCTTCTGCCCCTTCTGCCCCTTCTGCCCCTTCTGCCCCTTCTGCCCCTTCTGCCCCTTCTGCCCCTTCTGCCCCTTCAGCCCCTTCGGCCCCTTCGGCCCCTTCGGCCCCTTCGGCCCCTTCGGCTCCTTCGGCCCCTTCTGCCCCTTCAGCCCCTTCAGCCCCTTCAGCCCCTTCGGCCCCTTCGGCCCCTTCGGCCCCTTCGGCTCCTTCTCGGCCCCTTCTCGGCCCCTTCTCGGCCCCTTCTCGGCCCCTTCTCGGCCCCTTCTCGGCCCCTTCTCGGCCCCTTCTCGGCCCCTTCTCGGCCCCTTCTCGGCCCCTTCTCGGCCCCTTCTCGGCCCCTTCTCGGCCCCTTCTCGGCCCCTTCTCGGCCCCTTCTCGGCCCCTTCTCGGCCCCTTCTCGGCCCCTTCTCGGCCCCTTCTCGGCCCCTTCTCGGCCCCTTCTCGGCCCCTTCGGCCCCTTCGGCCCCTTCGGCCCCTTCAGCCCCTTCAGCCCCTTCAGCGCGATGGTGGCGCTGCTCTGTGGCGGCGCAAGAGGCTCACGAAAGACTACGTGGAGCAGTTAACATTAATATTAATGTATACGATGTGTACTCATAATACGATGCGTGGTGTAGATTGCGTGTTAATGTTAATGGCACAATGATTCATTATCCGCATGTTATTAAAAATGAATTCTACTTCTTTTACAAGGTATTCTATAGATGTAGTTTGTCAATTTTATGTTGTTATCAATGTGTCAATTTCAAAAAAAGTGGTTGATTTTTTCACGTTGCCAACACTGGTACAAAATCAAAATAGGAGGGAATAAAATGGAAAATATCAAATGAATGGGAATGGGAATCTTTATATATGAAGAAATTATTTTCAAAAAGAAATTACTACTTTTTTCTGTGCTTCCTTATCAACAATTCGTACGTTGAATTTTTGTGCTCCAGTCTGCTCGATTTAAGACAGCATTGCAGAAAGAATCTCGCACTGCCATTATCAAGCCAAACAATAAAGATTCCCAGGCATCTGTGGCTAATTCATATCATGCCCTATTGTTCAATCTTGCCTCAAGCGCACACGTGACAAACTTCTACTCAGCGATAGAAGGCATCAGCAGAAATAGAACGATGACAGTAAAAAATCCGCGAGTAGAGCAGAACGTGCTGGAAATCGAGACCTTTTCAGGCCGAGAGGGCGGCAAGAAAGGAACCTGGGCGGGGGGGGGGAGGAAGCGCAGCCGGAAGCGGGGTCGGGGGGGCGAGAGGCGTGGCAGAGGTCGGGGGCGGATCAGGCCGCGCCCGCGGGGAAATGAAAAATGCGGGATTATGACGAGCGCGGATCGCGTCCGCGGACGTGAGCGCCGCGGCCGCGCCCGCTGTAATCCAGGGCAATCGGCGGCGGAGCCCCGCGGAGCGCAGCCCGGACTCCGCGCCGCCCCCGCGCTGCCCCCGCGCCGCCCCCGCGCCGCCCCCGCGCCGCCCCCGCGCCGCCCCCGCGCCGCCCCCGCGCCGCCCCCGCGCCGCCCCCGCGCCGCCCCCGCGCCGCCCCTGCGCCGCCCCCGCGCCGCCCCAGCGCCGCCCCCGCGCGCCCGCCCGACTCCCGCCCACGCCTCGCCCTCGGCGCCGCCCTCTCCCTGGACCCCGCCCCAGCCTTCGCCACCCCACCCTCCCCCCGTGCTCGTCACCTCTGTTGCCTCCGCCCTCGCCGCGCCCTAACGCCCGCCCTCGCCCTCGACTCACCCTCGCCCTCATTGCCATCGCCCTCGCCCTCATCGCCATCGCCACCACTATTGCGTCGCCGTCTCCCTGCCCTCACCCTATCCCTCGCTGTCTCCCTTGCCCCCGCCTCAGCTCTTGTCCCACCCTCGCTCCCGTCGTTGTCACCTCTATTGCCTCCGCCCTCGGCCCCGCCCTCACCCTAGCCCTCGCCACCGCTTCTCCCTTGCCGCGTCCCAGCCCTCACCTCCACTCTCGCTCCGTCCTCGCCATCACTACTGCCTCCACTCTCACCGCGCCCAATCCCACGCCCACGCCTCGCCCTCTCCCTGGACCCCGCCCCAGCCCTCGCCACCACCCATCGGCACCGCCCTCTCCCTTGCCCCGCCCCAGCCCTCGCCACCACCCTCGCCCCCGTGCTCGTCACCTCTGTTGCCTCCGCCCTCGCCACGCCCTCACCTCCACTCTTGTTTTCGCTCTCGGCCTCGCCCTTTCTCCCTCTCCTCTCCCGCTCTCTCCCCACCCTCGCCCTCGTCACCACTATTGCCTCTCCCTCACCCCGCCCTCAATCTAGTCCTCGCCCTCTCAAGCCGCCCAAGCCCTCACCCCCGCCCTCTCTTTTGCCCTCGCCTCCGCTCTCACCACCACCCTCCACCTCTCCCTCGATACCACCCCCTCCCCATTCTCGCCACGGCCCACGCCCTTATCCTCTCCCTTGCCTCTGCTAACTCCCGTGCCTCAGCTGCCAACAGCATCTCTTCCGCGGGTATCACAACCACCACTTCCATGACACCCACAACTGCCATCACCACTAATACCATCACTACCATTACAACCACCAAACCATAACAATATTCTCAACAAACATAAATGCCTCTACAACCACCACCACTGACACGACCATCATTACAACCACCACCACAAACACCATAACTATCACCATCACCACATCACCACCGCAACCATCAGAATCACCACCACCACCACCACTGAATTTCCAGTCGGGCCGCCGTTATTTCTACTTCTTTGGCCATCATTATTACCTCCAATGCCATCTCTACCTATCGTTAGCACTACAAACATTGCGTATCTCTAACAATTATACATCATCCATAACCATTATCAATACCAACACAAACTCTCCATTATCAATACCAACACATTGATAATAGATTCCCAGATGAGTAGGAGTACTTCAACTACTGTTTGTTTCTTTCCTCTTTGCCGTTATTTTAACTTTTATAGTCAATCATAACTCAATCATCATTGTTGCTAATAAATTTACTTCTGCAGCAATTACCATTGCCGACTGTTCTCGTAAGTCATTGATATTGTTCTCAATCAATTGTCAGAGTCGCGTTTCGATCTCTACTGTTTACGCTGACAAACGCTTTGCGAGAGGCACTGATACTGAAGCTGTATCTCATGTGCAGGAAGGTCTTCTGTCTCTCCCTGCATATCCTAATCTGCCCTGTAAATGGATGAATGTCTTAAAAGTAAAGCTTTACGAATGATTTTTTGGTGTGGACGCTATTTAAAGAGCAATCGGTGAAATACGGAATGCTGAACGCTGAATCCGAAAGAGCAAATAAACGACGCATCGGAGCTTCAACATAATGGATACGACTCGCGCAGTTCTCATTTGCTCGGTTTCATTACTTTAAGAACATTAATTTATAAATTAATGTTTCTTTTATGTATTGATAGTTGCGGTATAAACATTTAAATTCATACATGTCTCTTTGAATTACATTTTTGTTAAGAGAAATGTTCATGAAAATGAATAAGGTTTAACTGAAATTCAACTCGCAATGAGGTGATACACAAAAACACACAGACATATACAATATTTGTGTGTATTTGATGATGATAGAACGATACCTGCCCAACATCTGTGGATGAAGAGTTGCCTAAAAATCAGAGAGAAATATCACATATGTAACTCCGTGAAATGATTTTTTTCCACTGCTAGCTCATTGACACAAAATAATCATTCTTTATCCTATACAACCTAGAAGATTCATTCATTCTGACATTCATCTTCATAACATTCATTCTGAGCCTCCTGTATGTATATAATATATAATTAGTTTGATTTTCTGAACTTTTTATGCAGAAACTAACATCTTAAAAATCTAACAAAAATACACTCGTATTTTCCACCACAAGAGGCATGTGATTATTTTTTGTTGAAAGGTCAGAGAAAGAATGGGTTCCTTTGGACACACTTATTTCCAAAACTATACCACTCTTCCCCGAAGTAAAAGTGAAACAGGAAAGTAAGTTGATTGTTGAATGTTCACGGTATACAAAATAAAAAAATAAAAATGTTAAAGTTATTAGAAGAAAGAAAAACCAGTATTGCTGTAATAAAAGTAACGAAAAAGTAGACAAAGGCAACAAGAGAGATTGATGACTGGGAGATGGATATATATAAATATATTAACAAATGTTACATCATTCTCTTTATCTTTTCATGATCTTTCCATTGGTGGTGAGGGAATATAAGGTTCCATTTAAAAGCCAAAGATGTGAAAATTACTCGAAAACGAAAAACGATACAAACACTCTCTCTAGAGCGTATTACTCTACCACAATTCTCCTTGTTGAACGAAAATTGCATTTCGATATCATTAACCGCTTATAAGTTATGGGGGTACACCCTGTTTGTAGGGACACCCGGTACATCACAATCAGCCTGTTTCCATTATTTTCGCAATTGCGTCCGTGGGGCTACTCAATAGCGCACATCGCACATGTTGAGCGGCACTGTCAATCGCCATGAACGCATCATCCGCAAGAGTTCTCATGTAGACGAGTGCAAATGACATCTCCGAGAGCAGTTGACGCGCGGGCGCCACGCGCGGGGCAACGGCCTCTCGACGCGGCCTCGGGGTCGAGGGGGCCGTGGAGAGGGCGGTGGTCGAGGAGCAGCCCAAGAGGCGAAGGCTCAGGCGGAGGCGCGCCCGGCGCCGAGGCGCACGGTGGGCGAGCCTCCGCTGCCGCCGAGCAAAACGGTGGTCCAAGACTCCTGAAGTCCAATGGGATGCAACAGGTGAGAGAAACGTATACTGAATCTCAGTTTTTTTCTATTTTGGTATATCCATTATTGAGAGACAATTCGATAAAATAATATAATGGGAGTAATAAGGTTCTCAATGTGTCGTCTTGCCATTGTTTCATTTTATGAATTTTCGTAGCCTACGTCCGCACATTCCTTATTTAATGCAAGGACTAGGTGTGGATAAGAATAGAGAAAATCGCATGTACTCTTTGTTAGTTTTCATGGTTTGAGTAAATAAAAATTTGAGAGCGTAGGCTCCCGCGGCCGGAGTCAGTATTTACTTGGCTGTCCGGGTGACGCCGCGTCCATGGCGAAGGTGCCGACGTTTCGGTCGCCGTTCTGCCTCCAGAAGGTCGCAGTATGGCGACCGAAACGTCGGCACCGTCGCCATGGACGCGGCGTCACCAGAACGGCCAAGTAAATAAATAAAAATGTATTTAATGAAACACAGTATAGTATTAAATGAATAGCTGCTACCAGGCGCTAAACACATCTGAGGAATCTATGCGGTTTCATTAGTTATGAGGGAAGTTACGAGTTATGGGGAAACTTACGTCCCAAAACGTAAAATTGTACTCATTTTGAGGATTCCTTTTGCTTTAACCTACTTTTGCTCAAACTATTTTGTCCAATTCTCAATTTCTACCCTGCTCATAAGGTTAAAATTAAATGTTGATCCTAAACAATAGGGAGGTACGTCAACGAAGAAGCATTGAGGGATGAGCAGGTTTGGGCTCTTGAAGATAGAGACAACTTTCTGGTAGCGCGTAGCGTCTGCTTATACTAATATCAATGTCGCAATCTAAGAAACAGCGAAAGAATAGATAATGCGACTTAAGTGCATGTGAGAAGAGCGTTGACAATGAAAACGAACCTAGGAAAGCCTCCTCATGGAGCACGAGAACCCGTGCGGTAGTATGAACGGCCTTCGCGGGATGTACTGTGGGACGTGCGTAAAGAACCGATATGAAACCTGGAGGGTACAAGAGGAATGGAAATATAGTGGAACGTACGGTAAATATACGAAAAATATAGTAAATTTAATATTATTTTTCCATAAAGCGCTGTGCGTTGGTATCATTGAATCTCCCTTCGACAATTAATCACCTTTCAGTAATTTTAGATTTGGTCTACAAGTCAGCCCATGCATTTTGAACGTATTTTGTTTTTATTATTTTATACTTTATTTGGGTATAAGTTACTTGTTTATTATTTAAACGTCACGATTATTGTAACGTAGTAATGTGTTCTCGTTATGAGCTTTGTTCCCGATAACTCCATAAAGAGAGTTATGGGCATCCAGCGGAAAATGCCGTGGGGAAGGGTGTGAAAATCCTGCGACCGGACACATGAGTGAACCGCCTCTGCAGGAGACCTTCTCGACTGTCGGTGAACACGTCATTTTAGACGGCTTATTAAATTATTATTACATTTATTATCAAATTTAATATAATTTCGTACGTCCGGAATGTGATCGCATGTATTCTTATGTTATAGTATTGTATAATAAGTTAGTTATTCATGTAATGTCAAATTAACTTCTCCCCATAGCACGTCACACACAGTTTTTAACCGTTCTAGACGTAAATTAATAAATAAATAAACAAATAGATACCAATATGACTTGAAAAATTTATTTATAGTAATTAATTGATGTATTAATGTTTAAGAACTTTTCGCTTATTGAAGTCATTGAGAACGAGCAGGTACGATTTAATAAGAAGAGGAAAGCGAAAATGATGACGAGGTAAAGGATAGAGAAATGATGAATTGAACGGGAGAAATGGGAGAAAACCGGCCACGTGCATGCATTCAGGAAGATTACCCGGAGATGAAAGCTGAGAACCAGTTGTATGCCATGGCCAGTACCCCATGAGCTATACACACATGACATTGAAGTTCGTGTTGATTGATGGTCCCGGGCACGTCAAATGTCTCATTAGTCCCATTAGTGTTAGGTTTTATGCCTGGAGACGGCGGAATTCCGTCCCATCCGGGTGGTGAAATACTGCGTGGACCTACACGTCGGCTTGCGGGGAATGTACAGTGTAGGTATCTCCTCCAGCACGGCACCGCGCTAGGGGTGACAGCTCTGAGCTCCCGACAGGCCTCCCCACGTGAGTACAGACAAGTGTGCGTGTAAGTGAGGGAATACGAAAGATACGAAAAATATAGAACAAATTGATAATATTATTTTACATAAATTGCTGTGCATTGCTGTCACTGAAGCTCCCTTTGCCAATTACTCATCACTCATGTGACTCATATGGCAAGAAAATATAACGCGCGATTTATTACTCGTGTGTTAGGGAGCTACACCGGAATTCATCTGGTAGAAGAGATAGAATTCACCTCCTAACAGCGGCAAAATTCTTTTCAGCTAGTATCGAAAATCAGGCCTCGTTCGAGACTCGAATCATAGGCCTTCCCAGACATCAGAGAGCCGACCGCTAGAATTCTTCTCCAAACAGCGGCTTAATTCTTTTTAGCTAGTGTTGAAAATCGACCATCAGGACTCCAATCTTAGGCCCTCCCAGATAGAATCGCTTCAGAGCCAGTGCTGTCTCTCTGCTCCAGCCATCCGGTGTAGTTCGTCGCCGGGCGCGGCGAGCGAAGGGCAGCGCGCGCCCACTGAGGCCGGGGGCGGCTCCATCTTGGCCGTCAGACGCACGGACGCTCGGCGCGGGGGCGGGGCGGGGCCATTCATCATGGCGGACGGCGACGGGCGACGGGGAGTCGAGAGCGTCGGCGGGGACGCCGGGGGTGGCGTCTTGTTGCTCGGCGTAATTGATTGCCGCCTCGCCGGGGCGCGCCGCCCCCACCCCCGCCCCCGCCCTCGCCGCCGCAGTCAGGTGCAATTTGCGGCGCGGCCGCCAGGGCGCGCGCGGGTCAAGCTGTCCGCCGCCCCCCGCCCGCTGACAGCCTGCTGACGCTCCGGTGCAATTTGGTCGCCGCTGCTGGTGGGGCCGTCGCTGACGCCGCCGCTGCGCGCCCTCGAGAGGCGGCGACGGCGCCGCGGCGCCGCGCGGCGCCCGCTGGCGTCAGCCCGACGGCGACCGCTGTGGTCAGGGGACATGACGCGCAGCAGCGGCCGGGCGGGGCTCACCGCAGATGGCGGGATTATAGCCTCTTGGGACGGACGTCCTCGCGATCAATGTCTTGGAGGGATTTTAACGTCACAAGAAAACCATAATATTGTATGGGATTTACGCCCTCACTCCTAAATATATACATATTTATAAAACTGTGAGGCGTTTTAGCTTTTTATTGTTTATTTTTATAATTTCAGTTTGTTTTTTTCAAATGTGACATAATATTGTAGCGTCGTGCACAAACATAGTGGCCACGTGGCCGCCGCGTGGCAGGCCGCTTGGGTTGGCGGTGGGGCGTCAGGATGTGACATGAGGTAGAGGCCTAGAGAACGGGGGGAAGACGCACCGAGCCAAGCTGGGCAGCGGCGACGCTTCAAGAGTCCCCTTGTTCGTCGAGGAGCCGAGCTGTGCGGATCGGAGGCAGCGCGCCGCGTGGGGTGCGGACAGCGTGCGCGTAGGCCAGGGCCGGCAATGGACTTAGTCGAGAAGGAGTTAGACGCAAGTGGCGAGTCGTGTAGGAATTCTGCGGTGCTTCACACGATCGGATTTATTCGATATTTAAGTAGAGAGTGTGGTAACCGTGGAATGAAATTTGCTCCTAGTAGTGGGGTCGATTTATTTCGTTTATGAACAATTGTAATTAAAGTTTATTTCGGTGGTGGATTAGTAAATAAACTAGCAATAAGTTCAATTCACTCTCGTCTGTCTATTATTGCACCGTGCATGACGCCACAATATAATGCATTTTATGACAAGATATAAGAAACCTTTCTGCCAAGGATCGTTCACAACATGGACAATATGTACTGTTCAACAGTTTCCTAATACAGATCTATTACACAGATACGTGTTCTGTGGTAGTTTCAAGCGACCAGTGAATGGAACATGCTCCAAGACGGTGTCCTTATACACATTGGAGGAGATACGAGAAAGGAAAAACTTGTGGGGTGATACCGTGGTCCGTTCGAGTAGGGATCAGAGAAACCTCATAAATTACTTATCAAAACAGTCAACCAGCGAAATCTACCCCTGTAACAAACCAGTTGATGTTCCACTCATCAAGCAATCTTCTAACACCGTCCAGGATCAAATACAATTAACCAGTCGCCAGCAACCCCATAATCAGCTATTGCCTTATCCATTGCTGACACCGATGTCTCGATGTATTAGTTCCAAAATATAGAGGTTTCAGAAAAATGTTACAAACCTTTAGGACACCCAGGAATGTCAAAGATCCTCACATTTTGTGTATATAACCAAAAATATGTAACCATATTTCTACCTGAAAATAGTGTTTCCTTTAAAAGTGTAATTACAAGGTAATATCATTTATGTTACCTTTAGTATAGTTTCTTTCAGAATCTTATTAACCATGTTAATTGAAGTTGAAGAATGTGGTAATAGTTTTTTACCACATTTTTATTTTAGAATACACGAATTAGAATTTAGACTTTTTAGCACTTAAGGTAACCGCAATGTAACCGAAAAAAGCTTTATGCAGAAATAAACTCTTATGACAAAACAACGCCGCATAACTACTTCTATAATACTATTTTTAGGGACTCAGTAGTATGTTGGTTTAGTAGCCCAGTGTGTATCTCGGGTGTTTTCACTCTTCCAACATTTTTAGTCGATAATTATATGACGTGAGTTGTATTTACTACAGTGTTCCTCTCGAGCGATTAATTTTTAACATGCATTGTATATGCGCGAAATAATTTTAATGCACGACATGCATTACAGAACCACACATTCAAAACTGAATTTTAAATAATGGGGCTTTTTCCAACGTTTTTTATTTTTATTTATCATAAATTCACATAATTTTTTCATGAACCTCTCGTTACTCCAATTAAGATGCATCAGACGCTGGGTAGCAGAAAAAATAACGATATGTATGAACTTATACGATTGTCTTCGGCGAATCTGGAGATAGACAGTTCTTGGGTATTCACGAAATACATTTTATGACAGGCTTGAATTACTTTTCATTCTGACTATTCCTTGGTTCAATATCAATCAATTCCACTTCAAAACGAATGTGTGTTTTTTAGTTTAAAACTTGGGTTTTAAAATATTAACGCAGTCACATTTTCACTAATAATCAGCCAATACAAGACATCATTCTGTAGTCTTGTAGATTATGTTTTAGTGCATCACGTTATTTCTTCAAAAGACTTAAAGTTGACTGAAAAGTCATTAATTTTGTTAATGGTTTTTTACTAATTCAAAATAGAACAGTCAACTTCAATGTTTTTTACTCTTAGTTGAAACGTCATATATTGCAATTTTTATATTCTCAACAGAAATAAATATTCTAAAATAAACATCAAAGCAAATTTTTATTAGAATTCCTGAATGATAGATTTTGATTAAGCTGACAATAGAATAAAATAGAATTGTACACTTCTGGCCAGGACTTATGCATGAGTTAGCGTCGGTTTGAATCTTTTCCTAAAACGTTAATTCACTATTACATGCCTGAAAATTTGCCATGGATTTTTATTTGTGTTCGGAATGAATCAGGAAATGTATGTCCAAAATTAATGTAATAAAAGTCCGTGTGTTTCGTCTTTTATAGCCAAATTTTTTAAAGTTATTTTAAATTATAGAATAAATCAAAAGCTCTTCACAAATTAAAATTTAATTGTTCATCATCTAATGCACCAAACGCTCACCTAGAATTTTCGCATGTAACTACAATTGTTTCATAATTTACAAGTTTGTAATGTACACTGAAAGTCAGTAAACACAAATGTGCGAATCACATAAACGAAGCGGTATGAATCATTCAATTCGTGTATAATTTGACTCGTGAAATAACTTTCTGTTGCGGACTGGTAAATAAACCCAAAGGGTGTACCATAATAAATCTGCGAGAGCAACGTGTTACAACACGCGCATCCACGCGTAGGTACTGAATGAAATTCTGAATGAAAGCAACCTACACGGCCAACATTAATTCAGGCGCATAACCGGCACACTCTCTGCATGTAAAGTTTTATCGATTGCGTGGCGGCAGGCGGAGTAAGGCTCCAGAGCCGCCGCGCCGCCCCCGCGCTGTCCAGCGCAGGTCGCCAGGGAGCGCTGCGAAACAAGGCAGTGCGGTGAGGGGCGAGGCATTGAAGGAACGCAGTTGGCGAGGGCGGCGGTCACGAGAGCGCCCGCCGTCCCGCCTCCCGCCAAATTGCCTCGTTCGCTAACGGCCGCTTCATTCTACTGTCCGGCCAACAACCCGTCAATCTGCCAGTTCTACTACCCGTCTAACAGCCCCGCCCAACTGCCTCAGAGGCGTATCTACGGTATGGCAGACATGTCACGTGCCATGGGCCAATGCGCGCTATTTAGAGTACATTCTGTGAAACAAATAACAACCTTAATTTGAAGTGTCGTGATAGGGAAGCAAATTCTATGCTTGCTAAGGCGGCCTGAATACCTAGATACGCCTCGGTCCCAAGATCAATAACTGTTCTGTGCAACTGCCCCGTCCAACTGCCCCGTCCAACTGCCCCGTCCAACTGCCCCGTCCAACTGCCCCGTCCAACTGTCCCGTCCAACTGTCCCGTCCAACTGTCTCGTCCAACTGTCCCGTCCAGCTGTCCCGTCCAACTGTCCCGTCCAACTGTACCGTCCAACTGTCCCATCCAACTGCCTCGTCAAACTGTCAGGTCGTTCTTTCCCATTCAACGTCCTCGCCAAACCGTCCCATTCTATAGCCACATCCAACTGTGTGGCTGTGTGAGCCCAATTGTCTAACCTGATTGTGAATCTTCGCCCACCTTTCCCGCTCAACATGCCTGCTCTACCATCCCGCTCGACATCTCTCTCCCTTCTCCCAAGTGCTCTCTCACAAGCACAGAGGGGCAGGGAACAGGGTTCGGGGAGCGATGTGCGTGGCGGGGGCGCGAGGGGCGGGGTGCCAGGCCCAGAGTGGATCTCAGGGCGCAGAGGGTGGAGCGCGGGTCGGGGTTCGGGTCCGCGGCGGGGAGCCGGGAGCGGGGAGAGGAGCGGAGCGGAGCGGAGGGGCCGGCGCGAAAGTTAAACACCCGGCTGCGACCGGCCCGCTTTATGCCGAGTAATTGCCGGGTGAAGTTTTAATGAAGTGTTAAGCAATAACGACTCGCCGAGCGCAGGCCCTCCCCGTCCGGGCCGCCCGTCGCCACCGCCCGCAGACGAGCTCTCTGCAGCGGACAAAGGCTGCCCTGGCGAAGCGATACGTTGCCTCACCTCATAGAATGGGGTCCGCAGGCTATGTTACGGAAATGCGTGTTCTTGACACGGTCATGCCGCTTGCCCTGTGTTGATTTCGAATTCTAATGGTGGAATGAAAGAGCACAAATGGCTTCTATGATCAAATGAATCGGGACCAAACATTAAGAATGGAGGTCGATATCAATGTTGTAATGCGCAGGTGCCCTTTATAGAATACATGAATCAACGAACAATTAAGTTAGTAAGATTGAATATAATGATTTTCAAATTAGGCTGAAATGTTATAATCAATATCTCCAAAGAGAATGAATGCTTACTAGAAAAGTGAACGGTAAATCGTTTGACCAAAAGAAGTATTGACCGTATAATGAATGCTGAATCATGGTTTTTTCAAGATTTACAAACACAGTAGTAGAATACATTCTTATTTGTTCTTTATTTTTTCTTGTGAATGTAAAATATATTCTTTCATGACTATTCATTTGCAATAGTTCTAGTTCAATTCTTCAGTCTTCCGCATTGGAATAATGGTTTTAAACGATATCAGAAAGCTGGACATTAAACATGTTAATTAGCCTTGTCCCTTGCGAGGATGTGTCTTTGGAGCACTGTTGTATTCTTAGATCGTTATGAATACTAATTTGTATGGTAGATATTTCAAATGCAGGGGAATGAGAATGGCATTATAATGCTGAAGAGTGGAAATTTATACAATAAAAACAAAATACAAATACAATGAAAACAAAATACAAATACAATAAAAAGAAAATACAAATACAATAAAAACAAAATACAATAAAACCAAAAACCTTGTCAGACGCAGGTGCTTAGGAAATAATACTTTAAAGTATATATTAACTGAGTTATGTATATGCGATCTTTGCTACAGGCACCTTCATTACACATGTGTAAATTTTTTACTTCTAATTTTTGTATTTATTTTAAGTTCATTTCTTATAAATTATTAATTTTTTCAATCAGTCGAATGAGTAAAGAAAATGTTAATTAAGTATACAAATATTTTTTGTGCGCTTAAATTCCCTAACATGGATAAATTACAGGCTCACGGACTTTCTTCGTCGAACCAGCATTCGAGCGCCCTAGTGTTAATACGATTGTTAATACTGGAAGAAGCCCAAAATAATAAAAGGGCGTTAAATCAGAAATATTGGAAACTCGGTTTACTAAGACTGTAATAATCTTATATATTTCCTTTTCTATGCCCAAACTTCAAAAAAATAAAAAAGCCTGAATGAGTCATATAGCTTGGATCAAGTTTGATCCAGCTCATTTAACTTTTAGTTCCTAATAATATACACCTGCCATGGATATTCTTAAATCAAAATTCAGAAATCGAAAACTGAATTTGTATGAGGCAACTTGTTAGTTATTTTGAATTGGATATTGTAGTCAACTATTTATTTTATTTTATTAATTTACGCAATGCTCTGTTACAGTATTTTTGCGAGATATGGCATTAAATTCAGCATTTGTATAAGGTAGCCGTTATAAGCAACGGGACAGACACTAACTCTGTGTACGGGATAGATCGATGTGTTACGTGGCCTAGTTCAATCTCGCGGGACTCTCATGAAGCTATTACAGGTGTCTCCGTAGTTTCTCGCTGGTCCCCTGGGCCGAAGCGCGCGCTGAGGCCTGAGATGGCAGCGACCCCCCTGATCGCCAGCCAATCAACGCCCCCCTCGCCTCGCCGCCCATTGGACTCCCAGGGACGCGGTAGAATGCAATTCGAGGCAGCGCGTGTGTCGCTGGGGAGGATTATTACCGCGTGCTCCATTATTCTGCCTGTTTATTGTTTTTCGCAATACTGTACTGTTTCTAAATCATAATAACGCAACCAAATGGAGGAACAAAAAGTTTTCTTTTACGGCTGGCGGACGTTTATGATTTACCAGTCCGCCAAAAACAATAGAAACGAATGAGTTAAAGCTAAAGATGGTGTGTGGATTCTCATATTCTAGGAATAGATACCTCTTATTTATATTTTTTCTTACAAGAAGGTGGTATTAAGTAAAATAATGAACAAATCATGGCGATATGATAAAGGGACTTGGTTAATTATAAACATTGGCTGTAACCTCGGTTTACAAATTTCAACTGCAATCTTTACTTCCTCGATTTTGGCCTAATATATTGATGACAATAATATAATACTACTGAATCTAAAATAGTTTGAGTTTATATCTGACTCTGTGCAATTCAACTTGTCCCATTTGCGTCCATCTTCCTCATTACCTCTACATCCTGATCAGGAACGAAAATATTGTCAATTATATTAGACTTAATGTCACTGTGAAGGGATAATGGTATTACATAACGCCATCTAATATTATCTTAGGATGAAAATTCAGACTTGTAGAAAGGAGAATCGCAACACAAATCCACAAAACACAATCTAGAACATATCATTCACCTCACGTTTCACATATCTTTGCACTCATGTTCCAAACTTACCTAACATATTCTTTGCAAACTCTCACATCATTGTCATGACAACCTCACAATCACATTACTTCCAATACGAAATAATATTTTTTGTTGTGTGTGGCTTTTCTGCAATATGATCTCTCCTACGTCAAATCATTTCACGAAGTGCATTACAATTCCACGTTTCCTCCCCACATACGTGTACCTCTATTACTTAACAGCTGCCTCACTTGGCGTAATTCGTTCGGCGTGACCTCGTCGCAATCACGTCTGCAAATATTCCTTATAGTATTCCTCCTTGAATCTTTGCACCCTCATTTGCTTATTCATGGCTCTTTGTGTATTGTAGATTTTTCATCTTCTGTATTCGACAGTCGTTTCGAACTGTCTTTCACTTCTATCTGCTGTCGAACTATTCATACAGTGTTCACACATGCGCCGCGCGAAATGCGCTGAACCCACACACGCGTAGCCACATGCCCCTTCCACAGAGGTCTCCGCTGTGCCACTGCTTATTATACAATCTCCGCTGGAAGAGCTCTTTCTCCTTCGTGATTAAGATTGACCTTTTATTCCACCCCATCTCTCCATCACCGCCTCCTCCTCCGCGTCGAGCTGCTGTCTCCGTCACCAGCGCCTTCTGCGCCGCCTCTCTCCCGCACGACATGTGTAAGGCGACGCTTCCTCTCAGAGTTTGCATACATTACACGTGTTATAATCGCCGCGCCGGGGCGACGGTGGCGCCCACTTACTTATACAGGAGACGCGCCTCCGCCGCCCCGAGGCGGCGCGACGCCGCCGCCAGCACACTCGCTGCTGCCGTTGCAGCCGCCGCCTCCATCGGGCCACAGCGGCGCCCGCCACCACTACCACCACTTGTCCTCTCCGCTGATACGCCTTCCCAACCGCCCCGCTTACCTTTCACGCGATTTCAACCATCCCCGCCATCCCCCATCTTTTCCGCTGCCTCCCTTCACCGCCTGCTGCTCACTCATCGCACATACTTCCCCCGCCTCATGGCTCTCACCTATATCCTCCATTTTCCTAACATTTCCACCTCCATCTTACCCACTTACTCCGCTTTCGTCCTCCTCCTTCGTATCTCTCATCTTATCTCCCTCTCGCACACCTCCCCGCCTTCCCCATTTGGTCTGCATCGCCGCCTCTTCCTCCGCCTCCCTCCCACCTCCTCCACCTCCTACGCCTCTTCCCCTCACCTGCCTCACCAACACTGACGTCATCCAATCACAATCTCAAGCTCTTGCGTGACCTTAACCTCTACACTCGGCATTATCATAGTATCTGCCGTTGTCGCCACCGTACGCACAGCACCTCCCACTTGTGGGGATGCAGTGTGAAAGGGACGGCAGGGCCCGTCCTCTCTACCCTTTCTCTCTCTCTCTCTCATCTTGCCTGCTCTCACTAACCTCGTTCCGCCTCCACCGCGAGCGCTCCATCCCGCCCTCCCGCTGGCGGCGCCGGGGTCGCGGGCGCGCTCCCGCACGTCCCACTTCTACTGCTCCCGCAGCCTTGCATTCTCTATTACCCCGCGCCGTTCCCTTCGCTGATAGGCCGTCCCGCCCACCGCAATTTCAGCGCAAGGCTCCGGTTGGCCCAGACTTGCGGGGACCTCTCCCGGCCTCACTCTTAATTGGTGTGGAATGGCGGGGATAAACAAGAGTGCATATATTAGTTACATTTTAATTTTTTATTTACCTTTAAAGTAATGTCTCAGATAAAAAAATAGTCAACATAATTCACGTAATAATCAATAATTTCAAATACGTTTGGAAATATTTTGTTCAGAGATAAAATACAACAGAATGAACATAATGACTTGCCAAAAGTTTGAAACTTGATTTTAAAATGTTTGAGTTATGTTTGTCTAATCATATCCCACTGGCTCACACAAATAGACTGAAGTGGGTTTTAAAACTGACATAAAAGTGTACTCGATAAATGACTTGGTGTAAAACACATTTAATGATAGTTTTTATACTTTTTTTCAGGTGACGTCAGATTAAATGTTAACTTATATGGCAACCAAATTCTTAGAAACCCCACTTCTTTTCATGCATTCATTTATTTTAAATAATTAAGTATAATACGTCGTCACACGATGTAATAAAACTATAAAGACAACATATTTCATTGTGCCTGATACATTCCTGAAACTACACCTGGTAAACCTAAATATTACACTGGCCATTTCAAAACTCACAAAAATCTACATGCAATAATGAAAGAAAGCAGTATTCAGAACTTGATATTTACGACAACTGAAAAGAACTCAGCAATGGAAAAAGAACGTAGAATTGAAAAAAGAACGTAGCATTTCTTTTTTTCAAACTTCAAATCACGCGTGCCTGGCATGTCGGTAGCCAGCACCGAACGACAAAAGAATATCTTTCGAGCTTGAACATGGCGCGCCACAACCCACAGCCCCAACCCCACTCCCACGTCTCGTACCCATCTCGCCTCTTTCCCCTCCTTTTCCCCGCCGCGCACCCGTCGGCGCTCGAGGGGAACCCCCGCGCACCGCAGCGCGCCGCGCGGCAGTTCGATAAATTAAAGCCGCGCTGCGGGGCCGCGGAGGCGGAGGCAGCCTACCCGACGCGCAGCAGCGACGGCCCGCTGCGCGTATCGTACGTAGCGTAGCGTACGCCGCCGGCGCCCCGCCCGCCCGCCCGTCCGTCCGGTCCGCAGGCCACCCATCCACCCGCCGACCCGCAGATTGATTCGCGCGGGGAGTGCCGTCTCCCCGAACGGCGCCCTCGCCACGTCCTCGCACAGTGGAAGAAACTTTCATTCTTGGCGGGCATAAGCAAACAAATCCGGAGAGGGTATCATGAAGACACGGGGTCGGCGGTGGATAGGCTGACACGATATCCCCAATATTATCAAGTACATCCAGTAGTATTAGTTATTCGAATTGTAATTGTTTCCAGACCTTAATAAAAACATGCTCTAAAACAGTTCTAAGTGTAACCGTTTTATTTAGGTCAGGAACTTTTACAATTAAAATATAGAAGATAATAGACCTTAGTGCATTCCTTAAAAGTTCGTTAATTTAATTTATTTTTATTATTCACTTATAGTTATTTTTTACCCTTGTACTAGGAGTCCTGCAGGTTTAACCCTCTTAGGTGGGTTCGTAGGCTTCCGCGTCCGGAGTCAATACATTCTTGGCTATCCGGGATGAGCCGCGTCTCGGTCAATTGTGCTGACGTTTCGGCCATCTTGCTATGGCCTTCTTCAGAGCTATACTGCTGAATCAGTATAGCTGCAGAGCAGTACGCTCTGAAGAAGGCCACAGCAAGATGGCCGAAACGTCAGTACAATTGACTGAGACGAGGCTCATCCTGGCCAAGAATGCATTAACCTGCTTAGGGTTTCCTAATGTTAGGAATCCTTTTCATTTAGCCTTCTCGGGTTCCTACCCACTACCATGGCCCTCTGTAGAGTGTTATGGGAATTTCTAGATAGTATTATTATCGCTTTGGAAGTGGGTTGAAGATGGCGTGGCAAGTGTCATGCACCAACCGGATACTTTTTACCCAATATTTACTGTTAACAAAACCATTAAATACTGGCAATCATTGGAAAACAAGGCTGAGTGGAGCTTACACTTATTTATTGTAGCTATTATAGTTATATTATACTATACCCCCTCTGGTGGCTCATAGACAGCATGCTAGCTTTCCGTGTCCCGGGTTCAGTTCCCTGTCGCGGCAAAATAGATATGTAGCTTTTCATTAAAATCGTCTCAGTTGTTCCAAAAAAAGAAGCCCAGGCAGGCCAAGTGTGCTAAACAACGGAGTAAATTGTCATGCTCGCCACATGTCTCCCTTACCCCCAGGCGGGCATGATAAATAAAAACAAAGCCCAGAACTGGTAACATCGCTGGCTTGTACAAGTCGAATTATTCTGACACTAAAATGTCAAATAAATGCATATATTATCATATTATTATAATTATTATTCGATCGCGTCAAGATGTTGTTTTCCTCCGAGGGCGATTTCCAAACTCGGGGGCTTCTGGCTTTCCATTCCGACTGTTGGGAATTTTGAATTCACGTGAACATTGCAAAGATGCAGTTTTCATATTAAATCAACAAAATAATTGTCACATGGAGTAGTTTTTCTCGTATGAGGTTTTTGACATTTAATTATTTATTTTCATGTGTTTTAAGTTTAATAATCTCATTAATAAAAAATGAGTGTGTTTTGTTGTGTTGGTAGGGAAGTGGATATTCATTAAGGACCGCCAAGTCATGGAAGTGTATTATGTATACCATTACGTGTTTTGTTTCAAAACCACAATCACACAGTAATGATCAAATAAACCATAAAAGATAATATATATTAACTACACTGAATCTGTACGCTTCGGGGCACACAATTTCAGTGAAGATTAAAAATGTATACTGTAAAAGAAGCTTCTCACAGAAACTATTGAATGTTATCATCTACCACACGAATCAAGATTTGCTGGACCTTCTTGAACTAAACGAGATGGTATTCAGATTTATTGCAGATAGGGATGGTCGCAGGACAGTCTGCGTTTGAATTAAGATTTTATAGTTGGTAAAATGTGATACAGGTGAAGACAATTCATCTTCATAGACATATCTGTAAAGGATGCAGGAGTGTTCATGGGCCTCTTTTTACATGTTATGTTAGAATTTGCATGCAATGTATGCGTCACAATCGTAGCGCTGCCGCAACTGCGGTCTGTTTGTACCAGCACAACGGCTCGTGAGAGGGCCATGGCCTACCAGCGTTGTTTCAGCACTGGGGCCATGGGTTAGGATGCATGTGTGGTTTGCACATATACGTTCCTACGCCGTATTCTGGTCTTCTCGTTCTTACTGGGATATTGCCAGGAAAGCGCACAATTAATGTATGCTTCCATCATGGAAAGCGAGCACGGTGACCAATCAGCTACCCGCGGGGCCGCTGCGACGGTGCTGCCCTCCTAAAGTAGAAGAAATGCGCCTTCGTTGTCACACCTATTCTGAGACCGACATTTTGATTCACTATCACCAACGGTTTGTCCAAAGTCCAAAAGATTTGTCAACGCAGGAACTCAACTCGACCAAAAATTTCTTGAAATTCAAAAGTGCCCTTTTGGGTAGCATTCTCTACTTTCTTCTTATCAGATTTCTTCAATGCCGACCTTATAATTTAAATTTGCCTCTTTAAAGATATTGAAGGACCACCACCGACTGGTGAAATCACGAATCGCTTCTGCTGCAACTCTGTTTTGATTGATAAGTGATTTAAGAAAGAATGGCTTTACCGCTACCTGCCTTGGTGAACGCCTGCGAGGTACCTTTGTATGAAACCTGCTTTTCATATTTACCTCGGTGTCTAAGTGCACACTAGCATTCAGAAGGGCCTCGCTCGTTGATGTTGCAAGCAAGACCAGCTTAACGCATATTCTTGTAGGGTCCTGTCAGACTTCTACAACTTATTTTTGTTCTAGATAGAGGGAACCCTAAGTTCACTCTATCTGCGAAAATGCTCTAGTCCATTGATCAAACGCAACTTTTCCCGGAAACAAAACGTGACTAGATCAAAGAATCAGGCTTGAGAATATTGTCTTCAGAGCAATTTTTGTGGTAGTGCACAGCCCTGTCATGAGAATGTTGGCCGAACCAATCCAAAAAGCGTTTAAGATGTAAAAAATGACCGGACTCATTTTATCCAATATTGTGTGTCATAAGACATATGCTTAAACATATTCGAAACATGTAAAAGTTTTGCAAATGTATTGCATGTGAAGAAATTTGGCATACGATTACGGAAGGTCAATAAAAGGACGCAAAAGAATGTATCTAGATGTAGCACAGGGAACGTAAAGAATCGACTACAATATATCCGTAACACACGCTCATAGGAGACAATTTGACATACATATCGCTTGGTTCATTTTTAAATTAAACATTAGGATGCTGTTACATAAATGAACACAGCCAATACAAGATGAAGCAAAAATAATTGAAAAAGCATTGAACACAGTGAAGATTTTTTTGCTTATTTTGTATTAACTATGAGACTCCGTCATTTTTATTACCTACAAGAAACTGTAACTTTTAATTTATCATAAATGTAATTGCCTGCCAAAATTCGAAGTTTTCTGGCGAGATATATACATGCATAATGCATTTTACCTTCGATCTATTAGAAATATGCTAACTAAAGAAAAAAGTATATGAAAATTGAAGATTGCAACAGTAGAAGAATTCTGAAGGACAGTAGCAGATAGAAATCTCAATTATTTGCGAAAAATGCATCCTAATTCATAATTATTAAAAAATTGGACTTGCTTTGATAAACTAGCTCGTCTCTTGCAGGGAATTTAATGCGTTCTCGTAAACAAATAAAATTCAAGTAAAGAACTGCAAATGATATTAAATAGTTTCTTCACGAAAACACATTAACATGGTCGTAGAAAATTAGGTATACTGTGACAAGGGAAAATTCTATAATTCTGCAATCTCCCAATATTTTCAAATGTCCAAATTTAATTTATCAGGCGACGAAAAGAGCGCTGTAATATCTGCGCTATGAAACTATATTAAATATAATGAAATAAAGATCAAATTCAGCAGAATCAATAATGGGACCTAAACAGCTGTTGAACTGTTACAGGACTTCGAACAATTGTACGCTAAATTAAATGGATATTTACTTGAAGAGTATACATGTCAAGAATTTACTAGAATTTCAAGTGCATATTATTTCTGTTCTAGATAATTCCAAAGGAAATAAATATAACCCTCTGTACGTACAAATATAGGAATTTTTCAATGGTCATTTCAGACATTCAATCAATAACGTCCTCTAAATATGATTTTTACGAGAGATAGAGGTAAAAAGAGCAACTTGTTGCCTGCAAAAATTCATTTTACAGCATTATCGATATAGCAATAACTAAGAGGAATACATTTTTTTTTAAAAAAGAGGAAGCCTTCTACCCACAAAGAGCTAAAACACGATTTATTCGAACCGTGGAATGGAGAAAGCCAATGTCCATTTATAATCTCATATGCGTTCACTGTGCACCACCAACTCCCCCCACCAACCAGCGCATGCGCTGTGAGCCGCCTCGCTCTATTCCACCTCCCCCGCGGCACCCTGCCCAGGGGCACACCCCCGTCGCCCCGCCTCAGCCCCCGGCAGGAACAAAGGCTCGCTGCCGGCCGCCGGCCGTTGTAGTCCGTTGAATGACCGGACGAAAGCGCCAACGCTTCCACCTCCGTCTCCACCCTCCCACTTTCACCTTCACTACTAGCGGTTTCCATCACCGCCATCCGACTAGCCGCCCACATCGTTGTCTTCACTGGCGCTCTCAGAATCGCCCCCGCTTTCGCCCATGTTTTGCTCCCGTCCTCACACCCGCCCCTCTGCCTCTGCACTTTCGCGACCGCCCCCGCCGCCCCCCCCCACCGCTCACGCCCCTTCCCTGCCGCTGGCCGCCGTCCCCAGACAGCCCACGCCGCACCGGCCTCCTATCAGCATACGTGTCCCTGCCAGCGTTCTTACCAATACCCCCACCGCCCATGGATGCGCCCGCCGCTGCAAGACGCCCACTTCCACTTTACCTGTCTTGTTCCCTTAAGTCTTGTTTCCTTACTTGTCGCCACGCATTTTGGTAAGCAGCCCCGTTACCTCCACGGAACCCTCAGTGCACCATTTCGCCTCTTTCGCACTCGTACTGCCTTATCACCCACCGCTCTCACTCTTCCATTCCGTCTCTGCATCAACTGCACGTCACCAGACCTTCCAATTCATCCTTTCCTGACATACTTCCCTTTTTCGCCACGTCCTCCGTAGCAGAGCCTATCCACACGAAAGCGCAGTCACCCCCATCACCGCCCTCAACCCCGTCCCCACCACCCGCGCCGCCGCCATTCTCAATCCGCCCATCCCCTCCACCAGCGTGTCAGTCCGCGGCCGTCGTCACCGCTCTGCTCCCAGCGCCTCAATGGGGCGGAGGACGTACTATCGCTGGGTGGACATCGGCCTGACCCTCCCCTCCCCCCCCTGCTGATTGCGTTTGAATATTGGGTCGATAACGCGCTCGCGCCGGGCGGCCAGGGCGCAGCTGCAGCCCCGTGGATGTACACGTTTGCGCCACCGGGCATTTCACGCTGACCCACAGAGCTGGTCTCACACGGACCTTCCACAGGTGGCGTGCGTCGATACGCAAAGCCGGGGAAAACGTGGGTCAGGGAGAGTTTTGCAGTCGTCTTTTCTTTCGCACGTTTCCCGCCAGTCAGGTTCTGTCATTGAGTGGAATTTGGGGCCGGAAAGCACAATATCGATGCATATGCGATGAAAAATTCCATTGGTTTCCGTTTATTTTAGTTGTACTCATCCAGGATGGATTGTCGCATTTTCATTTTGTCTTTTCAAAGAAACCGCTTTGTTGAAGTAACATACGTGGACATGCACACCCACTTTATTATTGCCATTGATACTCTGCCTGTTGTTCAGTCGACATTACATTTTCTATGAGTACTCTTTCTCTTTCTTTCTTTCTTTCTTTCTTTCTCTTTCTCTCTATTTCTCTCTCTCTTTCTCTCTATTTCTCTCTCTCTTTATCTCTTTCTCTTTCTCTCTTTCTCTCTCTCTTTCTCTCTATTTCTCTCTCTCTTTCTCTCTTTCTCTTTCTCTCTTTCTCTCTCTCTCTTTCTCTCTTTCTCTTTCTCTCTTTCTCTCTCTTTCTCTCTCTTTCTCTCTTTCTCTTTCTCTCTCTCTTTCTCTCTCTCTTTTCTCTCTCTCTTTCTCTCTCTCTCTTTCTCTCTATTTTTTTCTCTCTTTCTCTCTTTCTCTTTCTCTCTATTTCTCTCTCTTTCTCTCTTTCTCTCTCTCTTTCTCTCGTCCTCTTTCTCTCTCTCTTTCTCTCTTCTTTCTCTCTCTCTTTCTCTCTCTCTTTCTCTCTCTCTTTCTCTCTCTCTTTCTCTCTCTCTTTCTCTCTCTCTTTCTCTCTCTCTTTCTCTCTCTCTCTTTCTCTCTCTCTTTCTCTCTTTCTCTCTCTTTCTTTCTTTCTCTCTCTCTCTCTCTCCTCTCTCTCTCTCTCGCTGTCTCCATCTCTCTCATAATCTCTAGGTTGTAAAGGTCAAACATGTTGGCAAACACGCGCGTGGGATTTATATTACCTTTAAAGTTTTTTCTTGAACTGCGCGCATCTACAGCATCTGAAGTTTGTACATATAAAAATAGTTTCGTAAATGTGTGTTTTTCGAATGTATTTAGAACACAGAACGAATAATTTACAATTATTGATTCTGAACATCATTATTTAATCATAACATTATTGTACTTGCCACGACACATTAGAATTGATCGAAATTCGAATTATTCATTTGCTAGATTAACCTTGTGTGTGATGTAGACCATTCATCTCATTAATCTTCAAGACAACTGCTAATCAAAGGGGGAATTACCACGTTGAGCTTATGACCCTCCAATATATGATGTATGTATTGAGTTATTAATGTGTTTATTCTAGAACTCACGTCTTAGAATATAATGTAAGGACATTAGGAAACCAAACAGTAGACACTTCCTTCTGCACACAGTAACTTTACCATTCATTGAAAATGATTTACATCACTTTTCAAGGTGAGTACGTGAAACATCAAATACTCTTTCAGTGCCTTACTTACTAAAAATTAGAGATATTAAATACCCTTCGTTATTTTCTTCTGAATGGAAATCTTTTTCATTCACAAACTGCAGAACATTAAGACTACACGTATTTACATTCAATAAAACTTTAATTCACATCAATGAGGTAACATTTTTTGTTTCTAATCTATTGTAGCGATATGTTACACAGAATCTGACCCGAGAGACAGTGTTCGAACCCGTAGGTATTTAAGAACTCTACTGTAGGTAGGTAAATACTACTACAATATCGTCTACAGTGTCGCATCGTACGCTACGCAGTATAGCATCATCGCTGCAAAGTCGCTTCATAGGCTACATTGCTCATCACCAATCATCAGAC
Source organism: Gryllus longicercus (assembly GCA_038098605.1). NCBI lineage: Eukaryota > Metazoa > Arthropoda > Insecta > Orthoptera > Gryllidae > Gryllus > Gryllus longicercus. The sequence goes on from JAZDUA010000368.1 coordinate 1,339,056, forward strand.
CAACATGCCCCTACCTACCTTCAACCTTGCTGCTTAGGCGCACTTCCGGTTTTGCACGTCACTTCCGGATTCGCCTGCCAGTCGCCGTTCATTGTCTCCTACCCGCTCTGCGTCTCACCATCTCTCCAACTCCATCTACCCACCCCAACCCTCTAACCTCCCTCCACCCTATTCCCCCTTGTCCAGCGCCCGCCGACCTTGCCCGCACCCAGATCGATCTGTAGGGTCAACCTCCCCCCCCCCCCCGCCTCCCGCCCCCCCCCCCCGCCCCCCGCCCCGCCGCGCGGCCGCGACAGCTGAGCTGCGAGGAGCGCCGCCGGGCTGGCGCGGCGGTCGCAGCCCCAAAGCCTCGTGTTGCCTCCACCACTGGCGCCCAACGTGGCCTACTCTGCGTTGGGCTGACACACCGCCATGCTGCACTCCTCGCCACGTTTGGACGTACTTCCGAGCCCCAAGCATAACACGGCTCTCGGGTCTCGCCTGCCCTTCGCTCTATCACGCTACCGCTTCAGGTTAGACACGCGCTTCGCTAGATCGTACTAGATCGTAAGCGAAAGTTTTGGTTCGATGCGCTCTTGACGCTCTTGAAAGGTGGGAATGATGATTATGCGAAATTCACCTAAAACTGAGAAGGTTTACTTAGTGGCGAGGTATGAATACTCTCAATTCTAGACGCACACGTAATGCACTTTTAGGGTTTTGTTAACGTGGAATACTAAGTTCAAATGGGCAAATGATATCAAAATGAAAGTATTGACACCACAAATACAATTACATTAATAATGATTTGTTTTCTTACAAATCATCGTAGGTCACTTGTTTTATCCGACAGTCTTCATTACGCTCTTGACATTTATATCACTTGTATGTTCCATCGACCACCCAAACTCTGTCATTTTTCTTAGGATAAGCGCCATGTCTACAACCAGGGAATCCATTGGTTCTATTTCAAAAATCCATGTCAGATAGTTCCACGTTTGTTACCAGTAGTGCAATCGTCGTCTGAAGTCCGTTCATCTCTAGTTGTGTGCGCGCTACTTCTCTAGATGTTTAGCTGAGACCATCACGTTTTCATACACATTCATATCGTCACTATCCCCATATGTATTTATACAACCCATTTCTTTTTTATCGTGTAAATCCCACTATTTAGTGGGTTCGAGCGCGAAGAAATCCTTAAACTTACTTTGCAATTCCCTGCGGTCCTGAGAGAATATCCAGTCTTTCGCTCAAAATATTCCTTCGAAAGATGACCAAAAGCACGAACTGATTTCTTTCTCCTCAATTCTTTCCCTTAAATTTAGGTCTCATTATGCAAATTTTTGTAGCGCTATCGTTTTTCTTCAAATAATGTTATAAGATAAGAAACATTAATTCATAAAACTCAAATAGAAATAGTGGTATTATTATTATTATTATTATTATTATTATTATTATTATTATTTAGAAAAATATTCCAGACGATACAGTTCCTGTTCATAGAGGAATTAATTTATTGCAATGTGCAAGCAAATAGAAGAAACCATGAATTTTTACTTCCTGCAAATTCGTTTCATGAATTATTTCAAATATATTGTTAATTTGGATAATCACCTAGCGCTCTCACCTGGATATCCGCGCTCTTGACTCTTCAAATGGAAAAGCAAGAAAAAATATAAATTAAAATCATGGCATAGAATGCACGTCACTGCAACAAAAATCCCTCAAATTAATAACAAAGTTTCGTATTGGTTGTTGAATGGCTCATTTTTTCTTAAAACAAAACTATTTTACTAATGTAAATGATTATAAAATTCGTATCGTTACACAAATGCCGTATGTAAAAATCATGTTTCTTTGCACACGTCGTGACATTCCTAATGCTAAGTAGGTATGGACTGCGTATTTGAAACAAAAGAATTCAGTTGAAAAAAGTACCTATCTTTACCTAGCAGTGAAATAAAACTGGCTGTTTAATCATAGATTGTATCGAAGTGTGAGCTGAATTATTTGGTTGAACCAGTTCTTGTGTCTACGTCTTGTCTTGGGTCTATGTCTTGAAATAGACAAATAACTTCTGGTAGAGAGAATACGTTCAATTGGACAGATTCTTCACAAGCAAAACACCAGAAAATCCCATTACAGTAATAATTAGATGTAAAGTAACAATAATATTAAATGTAGCAAATTTGAAAAGCTTGAACCTACTAGACAAGAAACAGGTTACAGAAAGTAATACTTCCTGGAACTGCAAAATACGAAAATACTCCCTTCACAATATTGGTTAAAGGAACAATCGTAAAAATTTGATGTAACACGTGTCTTGACAACACAAAATCCTGAAGGGTTTAAATACCAAATAAACTGTCTTTGATTCTCCAAAAAACGTTTTCCTTCAAATTAATATCATTATGTCTGATACAACATAATTATTCATCCAACCGTAATCAGATTATCACCTCATCTACAACCGGAAGCACATATTGATTTCTTGCGTTTCCGTGAGCTCCTGTCATGAACAGGCAGCCGTCACGACACCCCGTCATTCATTACGGGAGCACCTGCCGGCGTCTATAGGCTTGCGTGCATGGAATTCTACTCCAGTTCGTTCGACTCCTCGACTTTCAGGACTTCGCACTCGAACTTTCAGAACGCGGCCCCGCGCACTTCCCGTTTCCCCGGGCGAGTCCATTGGTCGCCCCACGTTAAATGCGAAATAATTCAGCGAACCGTTTTAAGCAACCACGAGCCGTTCGCGGGAAACAAAGTAAGGCGGGCGCAACCCACTTCCGGATGAGTTGGCGCACGTGACCGCCAACGTAATGCCTTCATTGGCCTTTGCTTCGGGGCGGGGGCGGGGCGGGCGCTGCGCCGCCTCCTAACTCAATTGACGCAGCGCCGCGCAGAGAGTGCGGACGTGGGCCGACTGGGCGCCGCGCCGCCCGCCACTTTGCTCCACGCCCGTCGCCCCCGCCCCGCCCCGCGGCACCCCCCCCCAAGCTTCACGCCCTCCACGAGTCATGTCTGGCGCCTCACACTCCTCCCGCTTCACGCCCTCCGCGCCCCGCCCCTCGCCTCTTTGCCTCACGTCAGCCACCCCACGCCACCGCCGCCTCATACTCCTCCCACTTCACGCCACCCCACCTCACCCTCTCGTGTTAACCTTTCAATCACTCACCGCCGCATGGCCCACCCATTTCACGCTCTCTCCGCCTGACGCCATCGACCTCAAGCTGTCGACGCTTCACGCCCTTCTCGCGGCACGTCTCCCCGTCTCACCTCCTCCCCACTTTGCTCCACATCCTTTGCCCCAGCGCAGCCCCGCGGCCCTCACGCTTTAGGGCCTCTACGAGTCATGTCAGGCACCTCACACTCCTCCCGCTTCACGCCCTCCCCGTCCCACCCCTCACCACTTCCCCTCACGTTAGCCAACTTCGCGCCAAACCGCCTCGCTTCACGCCACTCCCGCTTCACGCCTACCCGTCTCACCCACGCCCCCCTCGCCACTTCGCTTCATCGCCGCTACCTCACGCACACGCCGCCCCACGGCCCCCCATTTTCACTCCCTTTTCGACTCACGGCCTCTTTGCCTCCACATCCATCATTTCCCCGATTCACGCCTACGCTCTCTCGCCTCCTAGTCACCTCATGTCCCTGACGCTTCACGCTCTCCTGCCCTCTTTTTCTGTCTGACGCTTTCTACACTTCACACTCTCTTCCCCTCCACGTGCCCTCGGGGTCTCGCCGTCTAGCCACCTCACGCCCTTTTCCTTCCCTAACGCTCCATCATGCTTTCCCCGCCTCACGCCCTCTTCTCCGTGACTGGAGCTTTCCCCACCTCACTTCCTCCTTGCCCCCACATCTATCATTTCCCCGCCACGGATCTCCGCCGTCACGCCTTCTAGTCACCTCATGCCTCTATCACTTGACTCCCTCCTCGCCTCACGCTCCCTTTACCTCCTCTTGTGACACTTCCCGCATCTCACTACCTGACCATTTCGTCACCTCATGCTCCAATCACCTCTCACGTCTCTTGCTTCAGGTCGTCCTTGCCTTTCACTCTCCTCGCTTGAAATTTTGCTGGCAGCACGTCCTGACCGTCACGCTTTCCGACTTTCGCGTCAACCCGGATGAGTCGTTCTCCTGACATCCCTGCCCTCTCACTGCTCCTGCCATCTCACGCCACCGCTGCCTCTCATCCACTCACTTGCCGCCTCTCATTGCTGGCTTTATTTCTGTCATTAAAAATCAATACTAATACAAGATTTCAGTTGAGTTTTCTGTTGACTGTCTAAGAACAAGTACTGTCTGTGGAGAAGTTAGTGAATTGGAAACTTTCAACAATGTTTTGAAATTAGTCAGGCCTTAGTTTGAGAAATGCCTTTGATTAACCAGCCGAAAAATCAATATTACAAGGTTTTCAGTTAACATGGGGAAATATTTTGCCACTGACGTTCGTTTATAAAAAAAATTTTAAAAAAAACGAAGACAAAACGTTTTTGTAAACTCATTTTTTTAGCGTAAGCAAATTACCTAAATCATTCAGTTCCATTTTATAATGTACTTTTCCTGCGTTAGTTGTGGTTTGTTATTGTTTTAAAAAATAAATTAATGGTAGGCTACTCTTCCCCGAGTACTGAAAGATTCGAAATCAGTTTATATTTTTTTCATCCATCTTCTTTCTCTGATTATGTAAGAACAATTTTTTCACTCACTACAAACTATCCGCCCTTCATAACAATTTTCAACACTCCCTCTTATCTTCTCCAAGCGTTTAAAAGTTACCGTTTTCATTTATTTTGTCTTATGCATCGCATCCAAATCTTCTATTAAACAAGTTTCGTTGACTCAGCTCTGAGTTAATCCCACATAGTTGCTCGCGATGTCGTAACTCTCAGTTCTGAGCCTTTACTTCGTAATAGCGCTGCTCTGCAAACACCGTTGAACCTGCCTCTTCCACGCACTCAACAGCTCCGCTCTGGCTGACAGCCCGTCCGCTGCACACTGGGTCCTTTCGGGCCAACAGCTGGCAGACTTCAACCCCTTAACCCTTCATCCCCGCCATATTCCTCCCTCTAGATAATGGATACCTACTGTTTCTTTTCTTTGACTGTTTTTCCTGCAACAAATGCTGGTCTTACAATTCTATTGGGAAATCACGCAAAATAATAATCTTTGTTCATTCCCTTAAGAAGTTCAAAAACCTTTTCTACATTCAACTTAACAATTCATTGATACAATTTTAAAGTAAAAAGGTCATTAATTGACTAAATCATAATTTTAAACTAGATACGTTATCAACTGATGCATTTCATGATTATTAATATGTTAATATGTTATATTAATATGTTATTATCATGGATATTATTTAATTATTTTACCCACCGTTTCATAATCTGAAAACGTATTTATTGAAATATTTCACATTCTCCAAAAATAATAGTTTTCCTTTGCTAATTATATAATTGTAATATTCCATTTTGGTAAAGCGAAAAGACAATATAAGACGAATAAATAACAATATTAAATAAATTACAAAGTCTCAGAACAACATTCTTTAGTGACGCCATTTTTATTCTATTTTCTATGACCTCATTCATATATCATTATTTCCATTTAACATTTTCAAAATACAAGCATAATATATGAAGCCAGTCCATTTTGAACGTTCCATTGTTCCGATTTATTCTAACAGAAGCCACCCGCGATAAGATGCGGTCGCCTGACGGATTCAGTCTGGCAGATCGTCTGGAGGTATCCTGATTTACGTAACGTCCGCGTCGGCCCGGAACGAGACCGCGGGTCCTACCCGGGCGGCGGCGGCGGCGGCGGCCCCAAGGGGAAGCGGGGCGGCCTCGCCCGTTGCCACCTGGGCGGCGACGCGACGGCGCGATAAGCCATGACTAATGGAGCGCTCCGCGCCGCGGGCCGCCCCCGGGCACCCGCCCCCGCCCCCCGCCCACCCCCCACTGAAGAGCTCCCCCAAATTCGACGTGGTGGTGTAACGGTTAGGCAATCGGACTGGTACAACTAAATTCGCGGGTTCAAGCCCGGTCGAAGTCATGGGTCTACAAGAAGAAAGGAAATCTTCGTATGTCTTTATTCGGAGGAGAAATAAAGGCGGCTGCCCATGTTGTAGGTTTACTGCATGTAAAAAAATTCTGAAGTCTAAAAGAAATCTCGGAGCTGCTTTCGAGTTCACTGTTTGACGTCTACTTCCCAAGACCTTCATTCCCTGTTAGATGACGAAAATATTATAGCAAAATTTACATGGTTAGTTGGAAGAGCAGACCTGATAATATGAAATTCACCACGTAAAGTAAGGAATAATTGATTTGAATTGAATTTAAATAAGCGGCGGCTGTTCTTTAAGTCCTGCGTTGTTGGAGTACCTTGGACACAGCCATTAAAGAAACTCTTTTCACAATGATGTTATATAAAACTTGATTCCTTCACTATTTTATTTACGACGACCAGTGTGTTATTTTTTTTAATTTTATAGTACATTAGTAAACAGCTAGACACTCAACGTATTTAATTTGATAATAACTTTCATTTGGTTTATTAATTTTATGTTTGCATAAAGGATTGTAAAAATGTTAGGCTAACTTTTTTAATAAATGTCCCCGTGCCTTATTAAAATCGTTTATATCGAAAATTGTAGAATATTTCCAGTTATGTGTAAAATTATATAAATTTTCTCATATTCCTGGCTAAAAAGAATGTTATTATGAATCCATAAAAGTACGCGTTTCATGCGTTCCTAATAACGCACAAATGGGTGCGATATTCAGCCGTTAGCGCACCGTCGTAGATAAAATAGCTAATACAATTGTTTCAAAATGTTGGATTTTTTATTTTAAGTCACTGATCTAAAGGAATGCTGGTGAAGTGATTCAGAATTGCGAAGATCGACTCCGATTTTCTTATCATGCTCGCGTACGTCTGCGTCGTAGTGACATGGACACTGAAATGAACTATTTGGAACGAGAATACCTGGTGACGTCACAAAGAGTACAAGAATTCGTATTGAGCGTATGTGATAAAATGCCTCAATCTCTTGAAGACTGTCACACTTATGCTATCTACGGGGCAATTTCATACTAGAAAATAATTGCATGTAACTGTCAACAGATGGCGACAATATTTTAGTGAGACGGGGGGAAAACACTGAACTGAAGGTGTAAAATAACTTTGACGCTTATATTTTTGTAATTGAGAAAACATTTAATATCGAATAATCAATCAAATATGGTTACTAAATGAAATATAGGTTATTTTTATAGGTAAAATTTCATCTCTAGATATTCTGAATTTCGTGTCAATGTATTTTTAACTAGGAACTTCAAAGGGACTTGATCCCATGCATTTGTCAGGTGATTGTATTTCCGGAGATCAAAACAAAAACGCACATATTAATTTTGCATCACCTGGATTCTACATGAACCATCGACAACATCTCCATGTTCAAGTACCGATTTCACCGACATCTCCATGTTCAAGTACCGAAGATACCAGTTATTATTTAAGAAGTACACACACACACGTATATGCACTCACTACTATGACACACGTCGGGAGCCTGTGCCGGCTGGCATGGTGCCGCACTGGAAGGGATATCTGGAGGTGAAAAGCCCAGAATCAGACGTACAGGCCAATATCGAATCAGCGAGGAAGGGTCTTCGTTGCATCTGAGAACAATACACACTACATGTACTGGACCAAACATGTGAGTAGGTGACTTGGCTGGATACTCCAAATTGGTCAATCAATGTAGCCAATGCCGACCTGCAATGCCGTCCTGTAATGTCCGTCCTCATCATTCTCCGTCATCTCGCGCTCTTCGAGCCGTCTATAATTCCTTGTGCTTCGATTGCATTCATCCACATTTCATCGTTGTCTCTAACCAGCCCAGCACTCTCTTCTCGTGCCATAATTGCATTCTGCCGAGACCCCCATGGGGCCCCTTGCCGGTAAGCACGTGAAGAAACTCTGTTGATTGTGCAGATGCGGAAATGATCACTAGCGGAACACACTAAGGCACTTTTTTCACTACGGAATCATTGATGTTTGAATGATACAGTTTTTAATATGAGTTATCCTCCTTATCAATTGTCTTAACTTTGCGCATACTGTCAACATCTAATCTTTGGACACCACGACTTCTTATCTTTCATCACTTCTCACTTCCTCACTCTCTCCACACTCCTCTTGAACTATCTTGACGCTTAAACTCCATAGTCGCCCTCCACAATGACCATTCACACGCCATCTTCTGTCGTGTAACGGCGCTACCGTAACGTCTACATCCACCACTACCCCGGCCGTCCAACACCTAACACTTTCCAGCCACAACACCATCACCATCGCCTCTTCTCATTTTCCAAACTGCCAACACCACTGTCACAAATGAATGTTTTTTCTTGTTGCGCCATCAACACTTCTATCTTCGTGTCAGTCATCTCAACCTCCCTCACGTCTGCATTTCCATTGCAGGAACCGCCGCCTCTGCAGCCTCCACCGTTGCCGCCCGGTCAGCGCGACGGTATCAATCCAGCGACGGCAGCGGCGTCGGTGTCGCGCGGGTGCCGCCCGCCATCAATCCTCACATTAGCGCAGTCCGCGCGCACTCGCCCTAATGCGACGGCTGCCTTGGGAGCGCACCGCCCCGCCCCGCCCCGCCCCGCCTCTCCATGCCACTCTCCCCAACCCGCCACGCCCCGCCACGCCTCCCCCGGCCACGCCCAGCCACGCGCCGCCAGCTACTCACCGTACCTTCTCGCTCCCCTTGACTCACGTCTCCACGTCTCTCTCCCCCACGCTCCTGCCCGCTACGCTCCTCCTCTTCATATTCTTTCCTGGCACGCTCTGTCCCACCACGCTCTGTCCCACCACGCTCTGTCCCACCACGTTCCGATCCGCCACGCTCCCATCCGCCACGCTCCCATCCGCCACGCTCCCATCCGCCACGCTCCCATCCGCCACGCTCCCATCCGCCACGCTCCCATCCGCCACGCTCCCATCCGCCACGCTCCCATCCGCCACGCTCCCATCCGCCACGCTCCCATCCGCCACGCTCCGATTTCTCACGCTCTGAAACGCCCCACGATTATTCATCCTGCCATGTCATGCGTCGCCCCGCCATGATCTTCTCTGCTTCACCACGATACGTCGCAACACTTCCCGGTCCGCTATGAACGTACACACCAGGTTCTCCTCACGACACTCTGCCATACACGCTCTGTCTCGCCACGTTCTGGCCCTCTGCATTCCTTCCCGCCAAGCCCCGCCTCGCCGCACGTCTCTCCAATACACTCCATGCTCTTCTTCCAACAACGCACAACGTTCATTACAACATTTCGCCTCGCTACACCACTCTCAATCCTCCTTCCTTTCCTTTCTTGAAGCTAGGCTTCATGAAGGCGTCTTCCCCTACCCTACTCGGCCTCTTGTAGAATAGTGCTGGTTGCCCTGTCCCTCTTCGCTTTTCTCTCAGATCCATTCTAAGTCGCCCCGCACGCTCTCGACCTCTCCGCCCCACACCGTCCCCTCGCTGCCCCAGCGCTGCCCCCGCGCCGCCCCCGCGCCGCCCCCGCGCCGCTCCCGCGCCGCCTACACGCCGTCCCCGCGCCGCCCCCGCGCCGCCCCCGCGCCGCCCCCACGCCGCCCCCACGCCGCCCCCGCGCCGCCCCCGCGCCGCCCCCGCGCCGCCCCCGCGCCGCCCCCGCGCCGCCCCCGCGCCGCCCCCGCGCCGTCCCCGCGCCGCCCCCGCGCCGCCCCCGCGCCGCCCCCGCGCCGCCCCCGCGCCGCCCCCGCGCCGCGGTCGTCTCCGCGACGCATTCACGTGATGTACTGCGGCGAGCGGCGGAACAGGCCGTGTGCGAATGCGGAAGAACGCGAGGGCGCAGTGAATGCGACAAGATGGCGCGTGCCCGCGAGAAGATTCTTTTGCTCGCGCCGCAGACCCAGTGGAACGACGACCAGGAATTGAGCAGAAAACGGACTCGAGACTTACATTCCATCATAATTATTCTATTGTTGGTAGCTAATGTAACGAGTGGGGGACAGGATCATGGATTACAAATCGTGAGAGAGTAGGTTCTACTTTATCTGGAATTGGGTTATTGTAGCTTAAATTTTGAAGATTGCGTAATAAATGTCGCAACATATTTTAAAATTTTCAAAATTGTATAACTGATTTAATAAGGTTTTAAACTGCTAAAAATACATTCATACATTTCAGACAATCAAATGCACACGTTAATATTTAGAGAATAAAAGTTCTAACATATTGTGTCTCATTTTACATTTTTTCTAGAAATATATTACAAGTTATATATTCATCTTAAGTCAAAATCATCCTTAATTAAAAAAATAACCTGACTTCTACTTAGCCATTATTCGCGAACAAAATAATGGACAACATCCATTTCTAACCAATCAAGCGGTGGTCAGATATACATTGAAAACAAAAATCAATTAATAAGGAAGTGCTATGTAACAATTCAAGTGCAATATGATTTACATCGCGAATTCATCTCAAACAATTGGGCCTGTTCATTTTCAATCTCAATCAGCGCCCACCCGCACTTGCACCGAGCCAGCGCGTGGGGGATATAACGGCGCGCGATAAAAAGAGCGGGAGCTGCAGCCGCCCACAGTTGAAATGTGATTGAAATGGACCCACCGGTTAACGAGATGCAATTTAAAGTTCATTCCGGCTATTATGTAAACCACCGGTCTCGTTCGGCGAGTGAAACCCTATTTGAACAACGTTTTTAAAAGGCCCCTGCGAATAAAACAAAGTAATTTTATTAATATGTCACATGTGACTGTTTAATATAATTTGAATTGAAAATGTCTCTAAGGTAGTATGACATTTCAATTTTCTTTGATATTTTAAATGAGTAGATTTTACATAATAACTATTGCTATTTAATAAGGTGTGTCAAGACTCATTTAAGACACAAATAATACACATATTTCCCCTTACCGAAATAATTGAATGCTTCAATATCACAAGTTTTCAATCGTGGGATTAACCAATGGAATTTGCAATACTTAAACACATTTTCATTCAATGATATTTTCCAAATTCCCTCTAATTCGTTCGCCAGAAAATCAAGTGTTCACATCATGTAAGCAAACTATTAGAATTTAGAATGATTATTTCGCCATCGGTATTCAATAAAAACGTTTGAACAAAATTCTTCAATAATTTTACACCATTCAATATTAATTGCTTATAAAACTGCGTATCAAGAACACAGACAATTTTTGTTTATAAAAACGAAAGAACAATATTACATGACAAAAACAGAAATGTCCAGCATAGTTACTATTCGCCCATCATATCAATATACTAGGATACATTTTTATCATTTAGTTATTTCCGTGTTCAAAAATGGGCAAGGAAAATATTTAAATTAAAAAAAGTGAAGCACAAACTCCTGATAACAGATTTAATACTATTTTTGCGACACAATACCACAGAGAAATGCCACGACACTGTCTGGCATGAGTAAACAAAGGAATCCAAAACTTCACTCACACAATCATCCATTTTGTTTAGGCGCATCAGCCAGAACAACGTGAAAGGATGAGCCTGAACCAAGCTTTATCGAAAAAGGCTGAAAAGACTGAATGGATCAGAAATTATGTAGTCAAACAAAGGGACGTGGAGAGACTGTTGTCTTCTTCAGAATCCACTCTCCCTTTCTCTCCGCGTCAGCTTCAAATAGTGACGCATGCCCAAACGAGTTTTCAGGTAGATGGATATTAGCTTCATTTTTAACGCATCCACGCTCGTGCACTGGCTCGCCCGCGCGCGTTCGTTTTGACGCCGACGCAATACTTTCGCGTAAAAATGGACTGCGCGAAATATTCCGACGCGGGTAAACCACGGCATTTTCCCCCTCATTAGTTCGTGTTTTACCGGCGAGGTATTTCAATACAATACGCTTTCCCCGCCCGTACTCGTGGATTACATTGCTTTATTTCCGCGGCGTTGCCTTTCAGTTGGCACACAACCCCCCTCCCCTCTGCCCTCGGGGCGGATCTATTTCGGGCGGCGGAATGGCCTTAGGTCCCGCGGGGCCGATCGGCCTCGTCGCGGAGGGATACGACGGCCGCCGAAACCCTCTCGGCCTCCCCCGGCCGGCTTCCGGGGGCTGTCTTTCGCGCGAAATCCGTTTCCGGGGAAGAGGGCTGCGGCCCGGCGGCGCCGCAGTCGACTTGGCCCCCGCCAGTTCCGGGTGATCGGCTAAGACGCTCATTTCCGACCGATTGTTTGCCCAGCTGCCTGGCCGGGCGCTACCCGCTGACGATCCGGATGGGTGATCAAACGACGGCTCCGAGGAAGAGAATTTTAATATTGGTGGAAAGTGGGGAGGTAGATGAAGAAAAACTCGAAGATTCAGAGGGAGTTCTTTAAAGAAAATTTGGCATTAAGAGAAACCCCTTGAGTGAACTGCGAAACATAATATTTGACTTTCTCGCGCTTAAGAAGGAACGTCTTAAGAGAAAAAGTTATGTAATGCAGCGCAAAAAAATGGCGAATTTTCGGCAGAAAAACTTCTTATTACAGGGCCCTGGTAACGAAAAAGTAAATAAATCCATTTGCTAAATGTAAAAACATCCTCTCACACGTAGCGTAGGCAGAATCCCTGTTTTGTGGTCCTTGATAACTAAAAATCCATTGACAGCAAAACGTCTGTCCGTCTGTGAACAACGCTAGCGGATAAACCGTTCAGCCGGATTTCTCCAAAATTAATATTCTTCGATAGATCTGGCTAGTGTCATGGCACCATGATCTTGATATTTGATATTTCAATTTTGGGGGGGGGGTGCTTTACATGAAGCCCCAAGGGCATTTTCAAATTTTTTAAAAAAATGTCCCCATTAATTTTTATTACATTTTCTTCTAAAGGACGTTTAAGATAATAGCATAGATCTCAAATTCCTTAAAAAATCCAAATTTTCAGAAATTGAAAAATTTTTAAACTCTGATTCTTTGAAATTGCAAAAATTTATACTTTTCTTGACGTCTTCCTACAAATAGAATTTTCGAAAATTTGAGTTTTTTCGCGTAATGTTGTGTAAAATATAAACAATTTTTAATTTTTTTCTCAAAATCCCTTAAATTTGATATTGATATATTAGTTTTAGGGGTACTTTGCATGAAGCCCCTAAGACATTTTCAAAAATGTCTCCATCGTTCAAAAATGTTCAGAAATGATTCCATCGTTTTTGATGATTTTTTGATGGTGAATAGTCTGAAAGACGTTTCAGATTACAAATAGCACAGGTCTTGTTTTTGTTAAAAACACTGATATTTCAAAAATTGAAAAAAAATAAAAAAATGTTCTGCATCTTTCTACTATTATTAAAAAATATTTTTTCTTAATAAAAATGTTCATTAAAAATAGATTTACAAAGAAGGTCGTTTTGAATTTTTCGAAACTGTGAGTATTTTTGGAGTAATTCGACGTCAAAGTTAGTCGCCCGCTCTGAAAATACTGCGCTTCTCGATCGTAACTTTAGATATTTTGAGTATGTTCGATGGTACGTATGTTAGAATGTGTATATTATTTCATACTTTTCTGTTCGTTTCTAACATCGGGGATTTTATACGTTGACAAATTAATCTTATAGAAATTATTTAAAATCTATTTGAAATAAATATGAAATAAATATTGCTAGACTTCCGTCTCCTCCCAATTCACGCAGTTGGATGCTACGTAAGTTAGAACTTGCATATTATTTCATGTGTCATTTTATTATTATTTATGTTATTTCATTTTAAATTGCTTTCTTTAATAGATATTTCTTTAATAGTTAAATGAGAAAACGAATAGATGAGCGGTCATTGTTGGTTGTTCTTACCCATTCTCGTAATGCCACGCCACACAGATAACATGATAAAGACGACTGCTTTTAGTTCTCAGAAATAAAAAGGAATACTTTTATATATTTGTAGAATATTACAATAACATAGTGTTCAATAATTAATATCATCTATTTTTCGATCTATTTGTTTCCCAACGCTATTAGTATCGTATTATTTATTAACTTTGAAATATTTTACTTTCTTGCATTCCGCTTATTTATGGCACCAAATGTTCTTATTTGTATTCCATATGAGTTTACAAAAAATAATTCGGAGAGATATTGTAGTATAATAGTATTACATAACCATCACTCATAGTGAAAAAGTATGTGCCATTTTTAGGCCACTAGTTACTCGGCTGATTATTGCATATTCGTCGGAAATAGTTATCGTATCGTGAATTTTACCTAGTAAGAGCCTTACCATCTACCTTCTACTACTATTTACTGAAATTCTAATTTGCATATGTGAGATTTTATTAATAATAATTGGAGTGATATGTAGGATGAGAAACTGTCTCTTTTCACTAAAATTCAACTTTATGAAGATAATTGGTGATGTTTAAAACTAGATATGACATGAATAGATGGGTAATAATATTGGAAATGCTCCTTCAAACGTCAAAGTATTATAGCATAGGATTTACGAATTATGATCGTACCAACATTTCAAGAACTGTATCCTTTCCCATATTATTCAAATATTTAACTGCCTGATCAAAGTGGACATCACAAACTCGATTTTCAACTGACTGAAATCTTCACACAATAGATCATAATAATGGTCGGAATGAGTTGTTAGTACAGAAATAAAATTGCGGTAAATAGAGAAGTAAACGCTTATAGTTCCTCATGATTTTTTTAATCCCTAGAACGTACGGAAACAACTGTCTAGTCATCACTTATAATTAGTAGTATTACTTCTACTGATGTACAGCTATAGTGATAATAAATTAGTCCCAATCATTCCAAATAAATGAAAATTTTGATACAGCATTGAAATTGCATCAGCATATGTGACATGACTTTACATTTATTTGTTTTGTTTTTCGATCAGTGTAATACATTCAACACATCTCGTTTCTAGTTCGTGAATTTTCAGCATTGTTCTTTGTCGCCATTCATACACCTGTGCGTCGCTTGTCCCTGGAGATTCATCGGCACAATTTTTATAACAGCCAATATTTCCCGGCGAGGCTCGCGGAGAGGAGCCTGGCGTAGAGGAAATTCGCTCCCAGCGAGTCGACCGCCCGCCGACGCGACGTGGCAATTCAGCTCTAATTTTTTCGCACTTTATGAGAACAAGGTTTGCCCGCCCTCCCGCGCTAGCGCCGAAACAAATCGCCCAATCGCCCGAGATGCGCCGCTCCAGCGCACACTAAGTTTCTCAGCATCGCCCTTTTTATCATTCACTCTCTCGCTCTCTCTTTACAATTTCTGATGCTGAATCGAATTCTCATATTCTATTTGCTTTATGGATTTTTTCATTTTCACTTCTGTCTCTTTTATTTCCTATCCCTTTTCTTCTTTTATTCCCTTTGTACAACCCTTATTGCTTCACTCTGATTTATCAGCGTTGCATTTCACGTCAGTCGTTATCATGTATTTTTTGTATTATCATTTTGAATTGAATTCATATTTATCTTTTCTTCCTCCAATTTCCATAGTTTTCTTAAGTCTCGTTTACTTCCCATCTTGTAACATTTTCTTTCTTTATGTGTCACTATTCCGTTTGCTGTAGTCCCTAACCTTGCTGGTTTCTCAAATCGCAATTCGCCTCATCTCTTATCTGGCTTTCCGTACTTGATATAAATTGTCACACACCACCTATTCATTTTTATTTCCAACTCAATTTTTATAGTCCTTTTTTTCTCTTTTCTTTTTATCTCTATCATCGCGTCATCTTGTATCGAAATCCATACCTCTCTCGCCACTTATTTCTTCGGAGTTTATTCCTTCCCCTTTTCTCCATCTTGTCATTTCCCAACTTTGCCGTTGCCTACCCAAGATTTACCTAAAACTACACTCGTGAAGTCACCATAACGTCTGTGACTAATTTCTAGTGTTACTCTTCAAAATTACGTTTTACCATTACTCTAGTTCTCGTTCCATTACTTTCTGGAATACTTCGACTTTCTTGTCTTCCTAATCATCCTCTTACTACTTGTTTGATTAATTTTCTTCAGGATTGCTCTTCGCGGCATGTCTATCTTTATCACCCTTTCCTCTTCCTCCTCGAATTCCTTCATTCACCCCTGCTGTAATGCCTCCCCATCAGAATGATCCTTCCCCTCATTCTCTCTTGCGAGAAGAGTTTCGCGTGATTTGTGATTTGATCTCTCCAGCAGCGATGATCTACAGTTAGTTCCCACTAAAAAGTAAGGTTTTTGAAAGAACTTTTTTCCTTCACGGCTGGAGGACCAAGTGATGTGAGTGTCACTGTGGAAGTGTGATAAAATGAGTGTAATATTGCAAATGATTCTTGTTGAACTAACACAGTTTGTTAAAATAATGAGAGTCTGAACTGAATAAAATGAACGCATTAATGGTACATTTCCCTGTTTAAGCTATTGTAGGAAAAGTATTTGGGAAACTTTGAATGCAATCAAGGGCAATTCTGTACATAAAGATTTTATTTCACTCAGGTGGTCAATCACTTCGAAATGTGTTTCCGATGGAATCTATCGAAGCCAACAGATCATTTGGTATAACCTCAAATGGAATATGCTCCTCCAAAGAATCAATTTTATTCTGTAAAGGACAATGGTGAATTCAGAGAGCATGTCACTGAGGATGAACTTTAGTTTACGTCCACATACACAATTTTTAAACAGTAATGTTTTTAAGTGTTAATATGAAAAAAAAATGTTTGAAAGTATCAGAATGGGAATACTGATTTGGATGTGATAAGATATATGCATGGTAATTATTTGGAATAAATTGAGTAAAAGTTCAAAATATATTGTCTTTAGGGGAGAAGACTTAGCCACTGTTCCACCTGAATACTCCACTACTAACGCTTTCGACTGCCATTAGATAAAAATCTAGACTAGACAATATTACTCTGTGAAACTTAAACCACAATAAATTTACTAGTGTTTTTCATAGTAAAACTATTGGTGTCACGACGTACCAATGTTACTTGTAACTGTTTCTTTTGTGTGGATAATACCTTTCAATAAATTTGTGTACTATAACGCACGCCGTACTGAATAAGATGACTCGTGACGATTGTTTCGATCGTGGTTATCGGCTGTACAGGAGTCATCTTACAAAGGACTCATTGTCTGATAATTTCACCCGGATGTCAATTTCCAAACCAATAACGGCGTTCCAACGATTCCTATGTGTATACGCAGCTTTTTCGGGTGGGTAAAAGTCACGTTTCTCAACCAAACGGAAGTACTCTTGGTTCTAAAAAACTATAGAAGACATCTGTAAAATGCCAAGTAAATCGCTTGGAAGCCATAACTGTTACCCATTCAGCTATTTTTCTTCAAAATGTTTTCACACCGTTTGCCAGACACAGGCTTTGAATACGTGAAGAGCTGTTATTTACAGCGACAACGCTTTTTGTGCAAACATGATTTAGATAAATGAATCTGTTTGAGAAGTCCTACATAGGGTGGACGTGTTAAAGTAGCATTAAATTTCGTACCAAGCTTATCAACTTATCACAATCATTCCTAATGTTAAGTAATTGAACATTCTATCTCTATCTGTAGGATTGCAATATGTAATGTGCCGAATGGCTATATGGATTTTACAAAAAATGAAGAGCATATTCGGAGCGCCCAGACAAGAGATAAAAAAAATGAGGTCAGGAGAACAATATTCAATGAAGAACAGGGTGATTACTACAGAGAGAGACAGAGAGAGGGAGGGGAGGGAGGGAGAGAGAGAGGGAGGGAGGAAGGGAGGGAGAGAGGGAGGGAGAGAGGGAGGGAGGGAGAGAGGGAGGGAGAGAGAGGGAGGGAGAGAGGGGGGAGAGAGAGGGAGAGAGAGGGAGAGAGAGAGGGAGAGAGAGAGAGGGAGAGAGAGAGAGGGAGAGAGAGAGGGACAGAGACAGTACCACGGGAACGGCAATGCGAAAAATACTTCTTTTAGTAGATTCTGTTTTGCGGAGGATAAGTAGTACGTTGTTTCAAGCGAAGTGCGGTCGAAACTCATTTTCTCGTCAGTTCTAAGAAATCAATAAGATTAATAATAAAAAAGTCAAGAATCCGTTGTGAATGGACGGAGTATTCTCCGAATATCACGAAGATTCCTTGAAGATTTCATTGTAATGCCACTTATTTATATGATGCATCCATGATATTTAATACATAGTATTTTAAATAATAAACTGACGTGATCATACCCAATTTTAAGAGTAATATGTGGTTTCAAAATTAAAATATACTGGTTTTTATGCTTGAGAGAGCATATTTATGATAATTATTGAGCACATTAAAAAAACAATTTTCTTACTGCGGAGCTACAGGTCAGGCCGGGTCTGACCTAGTGTGAATATTACTAATAGTCAAGTCTTTGGTGCAACACATATTAATTATTTCATACAAGAGTCAAATCACACTGATAACATTAACTTCCATTGTGCAAATAGTATAGCAGGCACTGCTACACAGTAATACTGTAATTGTCATAAATGAGAATTCTGTAGGACTGAGAAACGCTGATGAATTTCCCTGAACTAATGGTAAGAATTATAATATTAAACATTGGCTCTCCTTCAAATATATCAGGATTATGATAGATTGAGTCACAATATTGAAATACAGTGTAAAGAGTATTGAAGGTATCTCTAAAGTTTTTCGCTTTCATATAAGATACTAATAAACTTCTCTTTCTATTTTAAGTTTTCTTGCTCAGTCACATACGCGATTACTCATTAACTTGTAATCAATGCTGTTTCATACTGGATCACGAAGTATTTAAACGTTTGATGAAAACACAAGAATAAAATGGCGCTATTATTATCTCACACTTTACTCCTTGAGAAGGGGGAATAGATGGGGTTTGTCACTTTTTATATTTTGTAATCTATTCTCATGTTCTATAGGTCCACATATTCCATTAAACAATTTTCTTGTAATGCACACATATTTTGAAATCAATATACTGCACCCTGCTTTAGAAAAATATAAGATAAAGGCATTTATTTTGACATGTGAGTTATGAGAAACTCCTTTCTAATCCACGGAGCGTATATTTCCATCTACGTTGTCATTCCAAACATGTGAAAGTGAAACAAACGATATCGTATCAAATTTTGCATTGATGTTGAGAGAGATATACATGTCAGGCTGACACCGATCCACAGCCGTCTCTAACGCATCAGTTGACACAGCCAAATTTCCATCATCAAGACACCTGACGTAAATCTCGATATCACGCGTGTCCGATTTTATGTTATTTATGAGGAAATGGATCAAGCAACGAAGGTTAACATTACAATATTTCTCAGTTGTAGATCACCGTATTTATCATTCCTTCATTCCTCTTGTCAATGAAATCCCCTTATCATACAAAGAGAGTTACCATCTCGCTTTCCGAATTTCGGCGTAGGCACCAAGCCTCCTCTTTGTATGAAGATTTCTTTGCGAGCATTTCCACATCCGTTTCCAATTTAGAAGGCCGTGAGAGATTTATATCGGCGTGCTTCGGCGTCGTGAGTCGAAGCTGAGTATTACTGAAGTGATTTGTCCGTTGTCTTTCTGCAAAAAACAAAATGGAAGAGTATGCTTTTTTATGGATGAAGAATTTCTCTGTTTGTGATGGAAACAAGAGTCCCTTAACTTCTGGAAGTAAGTCTTTTGAAAACGACATAATTTATAGCGACACAATTAAAATTCAGAATATACTCAACATGGTTTTGCATTTTACAATTCTTATGAAAGCGTTGCTTGGAAAGGACGCAAGAGGGAGTTTTGCGTGGCTGAAGAGCGGAAGGTATATTCAACGTAAATTGAAAGAATCGAATGGCAATAATATACATTCTTTACCACAATGAATACTGGATTCATATCCTCTTAAATTACCATGTTACCGAAACACGGGTAAGAAAATGGGTCGGTATAGGTAACTATTACTGCCGGCATATAACCGTAATTCTAAACGGAAATGTATTATGGGATAATAGGTAAAACTTTATGAGAGAATTAAAAATATATCTAATAATGACTTGGGTTATTCTGCAAAGGGTTATTGATGATGAGAACAGAAAATGGTAACAATAAGGTTGTACAATATTCCACAGATTTTATTATAATCCAAAACCCAAATCCAAACAAGCTAATGTTTCTAGTTTTCTGGAAATGATTCAAATGGTAGTGTGTCACAATTTTACGTGACTTATTGGTTGATGCATTAGTGATACCGGCGTTCAACTGTTAAGGTCTTTAGTCTCGTAATTGTAGTGTATGTTTTATTGCGGGAAGTGACGGTAATATTCTCCTGGCGATTAATTGGCGAGACCCGGCGCCAACCTTCAGTCGGCTCGCAGGGTTTCCCCAACCAGGTATCTCCTATTCAGAAGTCCAACGCCCGGCTGGGACACGTTCTAAGCTTCCAACAGGTGTAGTAGTATAGCGCATGTAGGTGTATGAACTAAAGGGGTTAGGAAAGAACAAGAAAGGGGAAGGAATGATCGCGCGCGGTCCGTGGCCCGTTTGTTAACGTACTTCCCCGGCATTCGCCTAGTGTTGTACGTAGAATTGACGGAAAAATCCGATCAGAGCAACCACCAGCTAGAATTCTCCTCCAAACAGCGGCAGAATTCGATCTCGCTTTGTAGCTAGAGCCGAAAACCCTGCCACCAACGGGGCTCGACCTCTAGGGCCTCCCGATCAGAGAAACTACACTGACTTCAGTTGATGCCCTGAGCCACCTAATCGGGTGGAAATTTTACCACAGGGATGTCCACAACGCAGACAATGTCCTCCAAAATAACCAGTAGTGGGAATCACAAAATCACAGCAGTATCAAAGACACTTAACAATACCCGAATCATTCCTCTACGCCAGGAATGCCAGGCCGCGGGCCCCGCCAATGGCCCACTCGCTTTCCACCGCAGAGGGAAGGGAGGGGGGCACGCCACCCCTCAGCTGCTGCCACTGCACCCACGGCGACTCCCCTAGTGGCGAAGCGCAGCACTACACCCCGATTGAAATGCAGTGCCCCTTCAACGTCACCAGCTGGAATGAGAGGGGGATACTCTCATCCACTCGGGAGCTTCAATACCAAACATCTAAGCAAGCATTTCTCAACGAAGCTTCCGATTGGATGACTGTATCCCTCTCTCTTTCCAGCCCGTGGCCTTGAAGGGACACTGCATTTAAAGCGGAGTACAGGCATCTTCCTGGCGCCGCCGTGGCTCTGAGAGGTGGTAGGCCCTGTTGCGGCTTTACCGCCACTAGAATTAGTGGCTGGAGAAATGGAAAGGGGCACAGGGCCTGGATCGGTTAGGAAATAAAGAAGAAAGTGATAAAATTACGGGACAATGAGCAGGTGTTTGTGAGAAGTAAGCGTGTCAGCGCGGTTGGGTTCGTTTTCTATGGCATGTTTCATTTCTGAAGCTCTTCATTTCTTGTGCTGAAGTTGGCGACGTCTGGAAGGAAAAACACGTAAGGTTCGCCCCTGAAAATAATTACTTAATTAGTTGGTTTGATGGATTCGAGTGCATTCTCTTGACAATGCATTCTAATCCTTCTTGTCTTTCTCTTTCAGATGTTTTGCTAACATATGGTCTCTTATCCGCGTCTTTGATGCGATGGAGAAATTATCTGGGGTGAATGCCATATTCGAAACATTAGAATTTCGTAGGAGGAAGGTTGTTTTCGTGACTAAGTCAATTGGGATAGCAACGTAGTATAAGGTAATGTAGTTGATAATAGTGATAAATGGCGCACTAAATTTAAAAAATGAGATTAAAAATGTCCCACTACTACATTAGGAACTCCAGCTATGTTATATGTAGCTTTTTTAAATTTAATATATTCCCTGATGTTGTGAAATTGTAGCTTAGAATTTGAACATATCCATTTTTGCAATTATAAATTGCGATTAAATTTTCAACCTACAATATTTAATTAATATTTTATGCTTTAACTCCGATCGCAGATTAGCCATAATATACTCGTACCATGATATTTTATAACATGTATGTGTTTTTTCTGTCTCTCTGAGGGGAACTCATTTTCAATCTGTTCGTTTTTTAATCAGATAATCACTCAGGTATTCGGGTAATACCAGGAAATAAAAGTACAATCTTCTGAAAAATAGTATATTTATTGAATCCGCTTATCAGGTATCTACAAAATTAACTCATTTGGTAACTTAAGAGGAGATTAAAAATGCAAACAATTCCCTGCAAACAAGTAGATTTATTCGAACAATTAATCAGCTAATTACCGAATAAATATAAAGGTCGTTTCCTTAATCCACACTGATCTACCTCATTTGATAACGATCCGCAGAAAAAAGGTCTCGAAAGACTAGCAGTGACATCAGTTATTTATTCCGAAATTCATGAGAACCCATTCTGCAGATACCGCGATGAGAGCAATCCTCGCCCCGTAACAGCATTGTACGAAATCTAGTATTCCAACCAGACTTATTCAGTCCCCCTCGAACTTCACTGCACACGACCGGTACACAAATAGCAACCGGCGGGGGCGGGGGCGGGACTCGGTTCCGCAGCGAACGGCCTACGCTGCTGTGGCGGCGGCGGCCACGCCCCCACAAAGGGGACAATGCATATGAAAACTATTGTGCGAAGTTGGCGGTGGGCGAACCCCGCAGAGCATGAACTATGCACCACGCGCCGAGCGCGCGCTCTGCCGGGGCCCGCCGCAAACGGCCGCACGCCACACTTCCGGGGCAGCGCGCGATTCAGATTTTATCACGACTCAGCCGCCCCGCTCGGGTGCATCCATTCTCAGGCGCAGGACGCTGGATAACGATCTACCGGGAAGTTCTTTGCTCTTTCGGAAGTAATCACACGTTTTTGTAATGTTTCAGGAGCGGTATCGCATTTGCGGTTCATTAGACATTATGCGTGTGACCTGGAAACTGTGTGGAATGTAATACGGCAGAGTCTACCACTATTTGTCTGCAGTTGTCAGAGGATACGCAAAAATTTTTTGTGTATTTTGTGTTATATTGCTCAACAACGACGCAATAATACAGTTGAATCATCGATAAAACAATTTTAGTTTACAAAGTGCTATCATAATGTGCTATTAGACAGATATCTACCGTAAGAAGAACCTTTTCCCAAATGCAAGCCGATTAGTGATTTCAGTTCCTCACCCAATTGAAGAGTTTAATTTTAAACTGACTTTTCTTCACTTCTTTTGTTTCCTAGTTCTACTTATTAGTGTATTCCTGAACTGTCTCCTTGATGTTGGCAAATATTGTACTCCAAAATTACATTTCTTCTATTGGCAAAAGGTATCCGTAAACCTTTTAATTCATTCTTGAACTTTAATGCTGATTATAAATACTTTGTCTTCATGAAAAATTAGGTTTTACTAAGAAATGTTACTTTCGATATGAGCTCTTCAATCATATAAAATCTATCCTTATACGTTAGAGATATAGAAATACATTGAAGAGAAATAACTATTATTTAAAACTCTAAACACACTCTATAATAGCTACAACAAAGAAAGAGGAAATTTAGATAATAATTTTGTGAAGAAATTAAGACGTTTCCTTCTGCGTGCGGCGACCCTGGAGCCCTCGAGAATAATACGCATGGAATGTGCGTTGTGTATCCGCAGACGGGCGCGGGGGCAGCGCCTGGCGACTGCTGTCGCAAGCAGACACAGAAGTATGCACGCGGATCCGTCTTGCTGCTCGTGCTCTTTTTGCGCGGAAATGTTCCATTTTCAAGGAATGAAAGCGCTTCTGCCTTCTTGTTCTTTTTCCCAGGGAAGAGAAAGGAGTTTAGTTTCCTTTTTCTCCGTAGCGGCTACGACGAGCATTGCTTATCAAGTAAAAGACCGAGTCATTGACGTGACCCGTCTCCAAGAAGTGCGTGTATATATATATATATATATATATATATATATATATATATATATATATATATATATACAGTTGGGGTAGAAGTCATGATAACTGTTTTTTGTATTCCAGCACTATAAGAGAACCTTTTCTGTTGCAAGAAATCGTTCATAATCGGTCATTTTACGGCACAAATGATGACGTATTAGATTTTATGTCACGAATGATTGCGTCATCACATTCAACCAGTCGTAGCGACAGAATCGGGAAGAGGTATCGACCACCGTTTACTCGCACGATGTCAAATACCAGAGTCCGTCGGACCCACAGGAAAGTTGTTTCGAAAAATTAAGTTTGATTCTCTTATAAATGTATAATGCTGTTATACAAAAAACATACTATGCAACTCGTTTATAATGTTGCTTTATAGTATTCGCACACATTTTAAAACTCGCTCCTAAAGTTGCTCGTTTTCAAAACATGTACTCATGCAAAAAAGCTTAACATTATAAACTAATTGGATAAACTACTATTTCTGAAAAATATGTTGTCGGATCACTCAGGTCGTTTTTATTTGTCGCATGAAAGATATACTGTACTAATGTGTGTTCACAAGAACCAATGGCTATTTGAAAGTCTCTGTTAGCACAGAGAGGAATAAGAACTCAGTTGGGAGACTACCGCCGTGCGAGATGAATGTAACACATTTCGAGATCGACGTTCTCCATGGGAGATATGCCAGAGAATGTCACAGGGAATTGGTGGAAGCTTTTGGGAATAGTGCTTTTCGATAAGGGACAGTCGCGAGATGTGTAGGGGAGTTTTGGCGAGGACGCCTAGCAACCAGTGATCAGCAACGCACGTGGCAATCTGTGAGTGTGTGGACCGATGTGGCACGTGTGTTAATCAAGTGTTTTATGGTCACGCACATACTCAAGGAACCTAAGACCATTGTAAAAATGTTTGAAACACGGATAAACATAAATTTCATATGTTTCAGCTAATTTCAAATTCTATTACTCTCGAATAAAATTAGTAAAAATCTCTCCTCAATTTTCCAGCACTCTCAAATACGCACCACAGAAAATAGGAGAAAGGGAGAAAGAAAGAGAGAAAGGCAGAAAAAATATAGAAAAGAAGAAAGTAAGATACAGAGAATGGGAGTAAGAGAACGAGAAAAAACAGAGAAAGAAAGAGACATAGAAAGGGAGAAATAGTGACACAAGAAGGGAAATGAAAAAACAGAAATATTGAGGAAAGGGAAAACGATAAAGGGACAAAGTGAGAAAGAAAGAAATAGAAAGAGAGAGAGTGGGAGGAAGGGAGTGGAAGTAGGATTTCGAACGCTGACCTCCTCCCCCGAGGCAAGCGTGAAACCGAAGCGAGGCTGGACGCCCCCTCCGCTGGACCCCCCCGCCCCTCCTTCCTTCTTCCCACTCTTCCCCGCCCCTCCCCCTCCCGATCTCGAGTTTCTTTATCTGCGGCGATCCGTTTCCCGCCGAGGAGGTTCGGCTGTCGGCCGCCGCGGCACGGCGATTTAATCGACTGGCGCGCCGGGCCGGCGGGGCTCGCTTCGCCTTAAAGGAGAGCTGGCGGGCGGGCGGGCGGCGCGCCGACTCTTCACAACGCCCAAGGCGTCCAAGGACCACACATTCCACCGATTTCATCAGTTATTTCTTAGCACGCATTAACAGAGGTCACCACTTCCCTTTACTGTGTTTCGATTGGAAACTTGTACTTTGCGGGTAGCGTATCACGAAGGAGCAGTTGTTTTTACGGGCACTGCAGTGTAATCATCATGGCCAAAGAAAACTGCTAAGCAACATGGCTGCCTACTCATTTTACCAGATCACATGATCGCAAGACTCTTGGTGTTATGAGCATGTACTTCCAAAAGTTTATAGTAATTGTAAGTTTCCATAAGTTTGTATACAAAATAATCTATGCAACTATTACGAAAGTGTCTTAAGCAGATTCAATTCCGAATTCAGCACTCAGCTCCCATAAACTACCTTCATTCGCAGGACGGAAATTACAAATTTCATTTTCATATTATATCATTCACTCTCAAGACTTCAGATGATTCTGGGACGTGTTTTTTTCTAGGGTAGGATTTTGAATCATCCTAGCTGTGGCATGATCGTTTTTATCTGGTGAATGTTGCTTGGTTCGCAAATGCAAACTACCGAATACCTAAAAATAATTATTCGTCATTTCACAATTGTCCAGAAAGTATGTGTCCGGAAGTTGCATTTCTGGGTACTTGCTTGCCAATGAGCTGTTAATGAGGCAAAGTAGTAAACTGATTGATCTTTAAGATAGTAGAGCGTGGGGTTGGAATTTCTCTCCCTTTTGTGGAGCGTAGACTCAAAAACTTTTCGATCGCTACAGAACCCAAGATATTAATTGCTGTACTCTAGTAATGTGCTATAAGTATATTAGAGTAGTATTATAGTTGTGCTGAGAAGCAGAAAATTGTTCAAACTACAATGTTCTGTTTCTCAATTCCTAGGACAAAGTTTTTTATTTACAGCAGTCTTGGGATTAGAAAACAGAGTTAAACTTTGAGAGTTAGGAAAATAAGTGTTCAACGAGAAACATGTTTTACTCTCTTTCCCTTTCTTTGTGAGAAGAGAAAGAATTGTATTTGTACGTAGAAAATCGGTGAACTTTGGCAAAAAGCAACAGAAAACAACTAATTGCTGGGTCTGGTAACGAAAATAGGAATAATTCGGGTTCCTAAATCAAATATATTACTTCCTCTAACACGTTGTGTAGTCAGAATATTTTATGGGTCCTTGGTACTGAAAAATTGATATATCATTTTCCATTATTGCATATTTTGAAGGATTTGAAAAGGCATTAATTGAGAGCGATTCTTTACCTCTCAGTGTACTAGAAAACAGTTGAAATGCGTGAAAAAATGGAGTTACATATAGTTTTGTACTGCTGATTTAATGCGTATCATAGTAATTAACATAATAAGGACGATATATTTCTAAATATAGGAATAATAGGAAAATCACGTAAATTAGTGTCTACTTGACATTACCAATGAACTCTCAAGTGAACTTACTATAGCAATAATAATAAATCCTAGGCGACGTCAGAAGTCAATCCTTTACAGACGAAATTAATGAATGTTGCTCGTGGTAATGTCCACAGAGTTGTAAGTTATAAAGGTGTTTCTGACTATATCAAACTTTTTGTAGAAAGAATCATCTTTTATTAGGAAGTTTAAATAGAGTGTACAACGGCTTGAAATTCATTCTGTGCTAGATTCACAAGTTCAACTTTGTGCATGATTGTTTCTGTAGTATTAATAGTACCGTAATTAATATTGTAAAAAAGTGTCGGTAAACTTTTACAACAGTTCTAAAATGAATGACGAGTGCCTAAATTAGTAAATAAAAATAGCTATAAATTTAGCTCACAAACATTATTTATTGCCCTCCGCATTATTAAAAACACATAAGTTCAGAAAATTGGATAAGATGAAACAGTTGTATTACATACTATATGCCCTTGTCAGCTTCAAAAACTGAAATTATTTTAATAGTAAATTACAAAAAATGTATGAAATAAATTGCTAATTACGTTTGTCATAAATAAGAAATTCTTCAATTATTTTAAAATTTATGTTTGAATCCGCCGCTTATCCCGCCTCCATTGGTGTTCTCTCGGTACAGGAATGGCATTACCATGGGACTGTCAAAGGAGGAAGACAAGAAAATGTTCGGAAAGTAGAATGGAAATTCTTTTATCCCGAACGATCTAAAAGTGTACATACGATAGAAAATGACGAAAGAAGAATAGTTGAAATTGAGAAAATATAAAGGGTAATAATAAAACTTTCAATTGTAATAAATTCCTGAGTTCAGAGTTTCAACACAATGTCACTATAGAAAACTTATCGGTTACTTTCATACAGCTCATTTCCTGTCCCTTTGTGTAGGCAATTCGTATCGGGAGATCCACGCACAAGTTGTCAGTCGCAGTCCGCCAGCTTGTTCGGGCCTGTCTCCCTGCCTTAGATTGGATCTGCAGTGGCCGCTTCCAGGCTCCTAGCACCGGCTGCCGCCGTTGCCGCCTTCATCTCCGCCGCCGCCGTTGTCTACTCTGCAAACGAACCACCACAGCGCCCACCCCTTTGGCCCTACCCGTTTCCTCCACCCGCCACTTTCATCTGTGTCCCGCCCTTTTCGCCCTCTACGTCCCCCACCTTCCTCCCCGCCCCGCTTCTTTCCTCTTCGTCCACCCCTTGTCTACTTGTTCGCTCTCTTCCCGCTTCTTCTTCCTCGGCCCGCAACTTTCCTCCTCACTCCGCTTGCTTGCTCCTCGTTCCGTCCCTTTCCTCCTCGCTACCACCTCCTTCCTCCTCTTGCCTTCCTGCTTTTCCCGTCCCTCCCCCTCCCGGCCCGCTCCACCCGGCGTCTCCTCGCAAACGGCGACTCCCTGCTTCCTTCCGCTTCACTCAGTCCGTCGAACCCCATCCTCCGCTCTGCCCCGTCGCCCGCCCCGTCGCCCGCCCCGTCGCCCGCCCCGTCGCCCGCCCCGTCGCCCGCCCCGTCGCCCGCCCCCTCGCCTGCCCCGTCGCCCGCCCCGTCGCCCGCCCCGTCGCCCGCCCCGTCGCCCGCCCCGTCGCCCGCCCCGTCGCCCGCCCCGTCGCCCGCCCCGTCGCCCGCCCCGTCGCCCGCCCCGTCGCCCGCCCCGTCGCCCGCCCCGTCGCCCGCCCCGTCGCCCGCCCCGTCGCCCGCCCCGTCGCCCGCCCCGTCGCCCGCCCCGTCGCCCGCCCCGTCGCCCGCCCCGTCGCAAGCCCCGTCGCCCGCCCCGTCGCTCGCTGGCGTCCCGTTCTTGCCTCTGTGCGCATCGCAGTTCTTAGCGCTCTGTGCGTCACCTCATCCAACCTCCGACCACAACGTCTCCTCCATTTGCTCACGATCTCAAACTCTCGTATTCCACTTTGGCCTCTCATTTTTTTTACTCTTCCACCTTTTCTTAAAATACCAAACTTTTTTTTCACTTTCAACTTATTTGTCTATTTTATCCTTTTGTCTTTCTCTGTGGTTATTTTTATTTTTGGTGTTAATTTCGCTGCTTTACTTATCTTCTCATTCCCACTACGCATTATTTTTTTCACATACCAGTTTTCCTTCCAAAAGTGTAAAGTACTCATCTACCAAACTTATTATTCACCTGTTTGCTTAGTTTGTCTCTTAAATTCGTCGTTTAAGTTTTATTATTTCAATTTATAACGCAAGTCTGGTGTTCTTTGTACCTATCAAATTAATCGGATAACCTCCTAAACTGTATTTCCAAATTCTTCATTCTCTTCCTCCATCACTCCTCACTTGGAGCTTGAATCTGTTTGCCTTCGGCCTCCACTTTTCGCCTCGCGTCTATACGTCGGCGTCGTTCGCCGGCCGTTACGTCCAGCCACTTTCCCCGTCCAGCGCTTTCCGCGCCGCCCCTTCGCCCCTTCGCCCCATTTGCTTGCCGGCCCCGTGCGCGGGGCCTAAGCTCTCTCGCCAGCGGCGCCCTCTTCCTCCTCCGCCGCTTTCTCGCGCCCACTTATTCACACACAGCTGCCCTCGCCCGCCTCTCCCCGCCCCTCCTCGCCCTCCCCGCCCTGCCCGCCCCGCCCGGCCGATACGTTTCCCTAAACAGCGCGCCGTGTTTCGAGCGGCGGCTGCGGAGGGCGCGGGCGGGGGCGGGGGCGGGGGGTTGGGTCGCGGCCAACTCCGTCGGGGGCCAAACTTGCGGCTCCGCGCCCGGGTGTGCGGGAGGGGGCAGGGAAGGGGATGGCGACGGGGAATCTGTTTTCCCCGACATCGAGCAAACGCGGGCTAAACTCCGACCTGCACCGCGGCCCCGGTTTATGTGTTGCCGCTAAACCTCTGCGGTGGCGGCGGCGGCCGGGTACCTGGTGGGCGTAGGGTGGGGGGTGGGGCGGGGCGGGGGGGGGCGCTGCGACGGACGCGCGTCGCTGAGCGCTGAAGCGATTTGGCCGCGCGGGGCGCCCGCCTCGGGCCGCGGCGGCGCGAAGTTGGCGTCCCACAGGGCTGCGGGCGAGGCGCTCAGAAATGAAGCGGAGAGGGAATTAGTCCGGGCGCGTGGGTTTGACGGGGTCTTTGTTTCCGGAACGGCTCCGCGAGGTTAAGTGACGGTAATATCTTTAATTTGTTGGGGTTATAAATCACGGCGTGCGCGACTTTTGTTGCTATGCGAGTTTTATGGATGGTAGCTTGATGAAGTGTGGACATCTTGCATACTGATTTTATTATTTTTATATACAACTAATTTTATATTTTTTTCTGTCATGACATTTCATTTGTATTTACAAGTTAGTTTCCCGAATAAAAATTGTAGTGTTTTTAAAAGTTTGTATACAATTTTATCACGAATATCATCTGCTCAAGTATATTATCCATCATAACAACCAAAATTTTGAGACGGCACAGTGATAAATATTGTAGAATAAAAGTTTGTAAATTTTAGCTAAATGTCAATAAATAAACGCCGGTAAATAGAGTTAAGTATGAAAAACTGTTCATTTTACTGATGAGAAAAAAAGGGCGCGGAACTATCAAGAATAATTTTATTTTATTATGATTATTATTAATTTCAGTTCATAACGTGTATTTTTTCTACTCCAATAGGCATGTATTACGTGTCAAGAGCAACGTTTCTAACTAAAACACTTGACTTTTGAAAGAATTTTTGTTATGGAAGATATTACTACATGTAAAAGTTTCTACTAAAAAAAATTCAAGTACACATTACCTAAATATTCTAATATTGTACATTTTGATCATATAGTGCATCCAGGTGAAAATGAACAAAAAATAAATGATGTGTAAATATATTAGCTGCATCAATGGGTCAATAATAACTGTTGACATTGTATTCAATGAACGACGTACATTAAGGCCAGAATTTCAACTCGGGTGAAATGTCTCGTTTTCCTTGTTTTTGAATAATTTTGACGAAGGATCAAAATGAACCGTTCCCAGGAAAACATTTGAACATCTGGCATGAATTGGTCATCACTGTCAACAGTTGCCTACTAATGAGCTTGCTCATTTTAAATTTTAATATACTTCGATTACAATTACAGATTCGCATTTTTAATTGAATGAATTATTTCCATGATTTCAAAGGTAGTAAAATTAAATATTCTGACACGAAATTTATGTTTCTTTCACATGCAAAAGTGTTAAGATATCTTCCACTTCAAGAAAGGCTAACGTATTTCCTGCAGTAATGTACTCATAAGCATATTTCACTTAGAAAGTAAAACGCAAGGGCATGCAAATTGATGAAACTTTAGGGCTACATGTTGTACTGCGATACAGAACGTTACTTCTTAAAACTGCTGGAAAAACTTCCGCTGGAAACTTTTATGAAGAAATGCTCAGCCCGCGCAAGTAGTCTCCTCATTTCGCATAACGCTCTGCTCGTCTCGCCGCGTGGAGTTACGAGGCTGCGCGGCAGTTACGGCAAGGGGGCGGGCGATAACGAGAGCGGCAACGGCGGCGGGAGGGGCAGCGCTGCATTCAGTGGTGCAGTGGGGTCGCAGAGGGGAGGTGGTAGGGGGAGGTAGAGATGGCGGTCGTAGGGCACAAGATAAGCCCTAGCGGACATGGTGTGGTGTCGGAGTTGACGATATAGCACGGTGGTAATTGCTGATGACGTAGTGGTTCAACTCTTGCGAAGTCACGAATCTAGTGGATGTATTCTAATAAAAGTGAGGACTGTGAGAAGCTAAATATTCGGTGATGAGACATGAAAGGAAGTGGAAATAGTGAAATTTCCGATGAGGGAGAAAAGTCTGTTATGAACGTTGCTGTAAATAAGATGGAGATCATGAAATTAGTGACGAGTGAGTTGAGACTGTAATGACGGTCGTGCTTCTTCATGGCTCACAGCTCTAGTAAAGAGTTAGAGGTATTGATGAATAAGTGGGGGTTGGATGATACCGATGAGGTGGCGCTGAAAATGGGAAGTGATTTAATGGTCGGTACTGAGGATTGTATGTGTACGTACGTATACGTGTGTTCGTACATATACGATTACAATGCAGGAGTGAACGAAGACTGGGACGGCATTCTTAACGGAGTGCTGCACTGAGGAGAGGTATCGATATAGGTCGGTGAGGCCGTCTAAAGTAGGTTAAGTGGTGGGGCTCCAGTGGCAGGAGCGGCAGCAGTGGGAAATGAGGTTGAGGATTGATTTGATTTATTTTGTCAAAGAACAATAAAAACTGTTTGTGACGTATGAGGAAGAAGTTGAAGCTACGTACGTTTTATTGAGCTTCATAATTTCTTGCCCACATTGTACTATAGCACAGTTGGATTATGAAGATAGAAGGTGGAGATGAAGGTGATGATGAGGGGGAGGCGGTGTTGCGTTAGGGATGGGATGATGGTGAGAAGCAGGGATGAGGCGGGGGGGGGCAGCGTGAGCAGGGCCGACCGAGCAGCTATTTTTCTGCGGTTTCTCCAATCACTGACAAGTAACTACCGGGTCAGTACCCTCGAAATCGGCCCACAAACCGCCCATTCCCTCCGCAATTACGCAGGCACTGCATTTCTATACGTCGGGAGACCAGTCGAGATGTTAGAGCTTTTCCCGTCTGCGGCGGCTGCGGGAGATATTTGGAGGGAGAAAATTCCGCAAGCTGGCGTGTAGGTCGGCGCCACGTTTCACGTTTCAACGGTCGAGGAACAACATTCCAGAATACAGCATGTACTAAACTTAAAGAACTAATAACCGAAATACACTATATGATCAAAAGTATCCGAACACGTGACTAAAAATGACTTGCCAGTTCGTGGCGCCTCCATCGGTAATGATGGAATTTAATAGGGTGTTTTGCCACCCTTATCCTTGATGACAGCTTCCACTCTCGAAGGCATATTTTCAATCAGGGGCTAGAAGGTTGCTTGGGGAATGGCAATGGAATGCTTCACGGAGAGGTACCGATGTAGGTCGGTGAGGCCTACCCCGAAGTCGGCGTTCCAAAACATCCCAAAGATGTTCGATAGATACAAGTCAGGACTCTGTGCAGGCCAGTCCATTACAGGGATGTTATTGTCGTCTGACCACTCTACCACAGGCCGTGAAGCATAAACAGGTGCTCAATCGTGTTGAAAGATGCAATCGCCATTCCCGCATTGCTCTTCAACAGTGGGAAGCAAGATGGTGTTCAAAATATTTACGTAGGCCGGTGCCGTGAAAGTGTCACACAAAACAACAAGAAGTGCAAGCTCCCTCCATGAAACACGACCACACCATAACACCATTTTGCACGTGTCCGTATACTTTTCATCGCATTGTGTAGTTGAAGCTCCCGAACAAAATAATTTCTCACTTAATGGAAGCAGGGAAGTGGAGAGGGGCACGGCAGCTGCAGGAGCAGAGACGGTCGTAGAAGCTGTGGGGAAGGCGGGGGCGGGGCTGGAGCGGACGTGGAGGTGAAAGCAGCGGTGGGGGTGGTGGAGGCCACGGAGGAATGCGCGCTCGCATTTGCATGAGGCGCTGCGAAAGAGGTCACGAGGCTCATCGCGAGCGCAAGAGACTCCCCTCCCCTCCCCTCCCCTCTCTCCCCTCCCCTCCACCCTCCCCCGCCTTTCAGCAGCAACACCCGCCAGCGCTGCGCAAGACTCCGAGACTGTTGCATTCGAGTATACAGCAGGACACGGATCTTAAATTAAATATTTGGCTGTCTTGAAGTACCTTCATCTCGTCGAGTTTTCACAGATGAAGATAGCATAGTATCGCTCCTCCACGTAGACCACATAGAATTCATAGAGCATTGGGATTAGTTGCCGGGCGTTGTTCCAAACCGTCAGCTTCGGATATTAATAAAACTGTAGGCATTGTAAAGTTGAAAAGTAAAGGTGTGATGATCAAGTCATTGTAATTCTTGCTTTTATTAATTATTATTAGTTTTCTACAGTTCTCTATACACTATTCCATTTCTTCAGGAACTCAGCTTCTTAGAGTAAGTCATTTCCGATACATGTAATTGCCTCACAGCTAAATTCAACCTTTCCGAACTTTAAAAAATATTTGAACATTTTTATATGCAATTCTGAAAAATTATAAATTTGTATTTACTTTATTTCAAGATTTAGTTTTAAAGAAAAGATTTTAGTGAGAAAAAAATAATCTATCATCAATATTGTAGTTTTGCTATGTTGATATTTTTGTTTGACATTTACGAAAATACAGATAGTGGAGAAAACTATCTGGAGCTGCTTATGATCTTTTTTATAAATTGCATTCACATCAAGCTTGAGAAAAATGGAGCATAGATTTTTTTTGAGAATTGGAGAATTTTCATTCGAAAACTTTGAAAATACTAGGCTCTAATTTTCGAGAAATCGTCTGAACTGTTAAGACGCTAGGGAAACGTTTTGCCATCAACCGACTTTTCGGTACCAAGGATCTCCGAAAGAAGAATTATAACTACAAAAGAAATTACAAAAAGTCATTTTATACAATTACAAAGATTTGTTCACTTTGTTGAAGCGGGGGCCGTAAAATACGACTTTTTCTCTCGCAAAAACGCAGATACTTGCCGAAGAGTTACAATACTTTGTCATTACTAAACAAGTACGTAGTAATGTGAGAAAGTAAATGTTGAGAACTTCTAATAATTATCCATTAATTCTTGTAGTTTTGTATTTTATATTACGTAAGAGGAAAAACGCCTCATTTTATTGGACGGTAAACTTAATTTCTAACTATTTCCAACACATCCATCCTGTACTGTACCATCGTAACAGTATACAATATATTACTCGGGCGAGAGCTTCCAACTTCTACCTTTTTACCCCCCAAGGTCTCCCCTGTGTCCAATTTCATCCCTCCGTCCGACACAACAGCCCCGCGTCCGATCAACTGTACCTCCGACGCCGTTGCTGCGACCTCGCAAAGTGCCAAAGCGGCGCCCGCAGGCAAAGTCTCGGCCAGGCTGTTCCCCGGCCCTCCTCCTCCTCACCCTCGCCCTCAGTCGAACCCATCCCCTTCGCCATCCCAGCCGCCCACATGGCCTCATGCCTTACCTTCTGGCGCATTCAGGTAGTCGGACAGGCAACTCTAGCCCGGCTCCGACTGCTCCTTTATCAACCTGGAGTTCCTAGATTCCAACCCAAACTAACTCTTTGACTATCTTCTCATTTATCCCATTCCGAATTTTTACCATCTCAGCCTTTCTTGTTAAACCTTCTCTCACACCCTCTCCCCCGCCCACTGCCCTCTCCCTATCCTCACTCTCCTCTCTCTCACCCCTCCATCACTCTCCCCTCGCCCACTCTCCCCTCGCCTACTCGCCCCTCACCCACTCGCCCCTCGCCCACTCGCCCCTCACCCACTCGCCCCTCACCCAATCGCCCCTCGCCCACTCGCCCCTCGCCCATTCGCCCCTCGCCCACTCGCCCCTCGCCCACTCGCCCCTCGCCCACTCGCCCCTCACCGTCCTTATCGTCTTTCACCTCCCCGAGTCTCCATCACTAACATTTCCCTTGGATTCTCTCCTTCATGTTAGACCTCCACCTCTCCTCTTCCGTCGCTTCGGCTTTTACATCTTCCTCACTTTTACGTGTCATTCGCATGTCCCCCTGGCCTCGCCACTTGGCAGCGCTGCTTCCGCCAACGCCATCTCCGCCACCGCCACTAGCGGCTCCATTCGCCCCGTGCGCGAGAAAACTCAGCGCCTGCGGCCGCGCGCGCTCCCGAAGGAGTCGTTTGCATAACCGCGCCCCCCCCCCTCGCCGGCGTCACCCTCGCCATCGCCCCGCTCCGCGTCGCGCCCCCTCCCCCTTCGCCTCTCCACCGGCGAAATATAGCTACTCCAGCACTTCCCTGCTGGGCGGGATTACTCTGCCCCTCTCAATGCCATTTACCCCTCCGCTTCTCCTCTCGCAGATTCTGTTAAGCACTTACGCTGTCTCTGTCTCCTCTGTACATGTAGTTTCGGTTAGGTAAATGGAAAATGGACTATTTGATTGTTAATTTAACAATTCTTTCCCAAAAATTCCCAGTTTTGTCGTTGATATTCGATTTTGTCAACGCCTTAGTGCAATTAAACATATTCTTACGCTTCATTGCTCCTTTCCCTTTCAAGAGTAGGGTCTTTCTTCATCGTAAATCACTCTCATAAACATCCATATTTGATGCATCCATTTCCACATTTTATCTCGTATCTCTTTGTTCAACACTATTAGTTGTATACAGACCGTTATACGCTTGGGTAACTCTCTTAGACCCGTAGTTTATTTTGTCCTGCCGCTCTCTTTCCATCAGAAAGGCTGCGAGCAACCTACAGAGCTCCGCAAACCGATCGTAATTGAATTCCGTCGCAAATCGCCCTCCGTTTTAAATAATTTCCTTCGCCGTAATTGCGGGCCTGCCTCTCCAATCCGGTGAACGACGTTTCCGCACACCGAGGAACGCGCGGAGGTGTGCGGTTCGCTCACAACATTTAGGTTGGATTGGAATATTAAATGCGGTCAGTTCGTGGGTCACGTTTTTAATCCGACTGTGCCCACTCTACTCTGCACCGAAGAGTTCCTTTTATATACTGCAGGGGTTGCCAAGTTAGGACGGTAAAGTTACTAATTTTCAAACTTAGGTAGAGCCGACGGCTGCGCAGTAGAGTGTACGTATTGTTACAGTTTCTCACTCTTAAAATAAGGTAGTCGTAGAGTTTAATGGAAAACCAAAAAAACTTAAAAACACATTGAATGATGGTTTACTTTACTTGTAAAAATATGTAAACTTGATTATTCATGAACAAATTTCACATGTCAAAATGTAACAATTTCTTTGAGTTTAAATCTCTCTCCACATATATAATACTGTATCGAAAAGTTTTCACAATCAAAATGAATTTTTCCACACGTTTTCACAATCAAAACTTCCGAAATGAATTATCATTCAATATTATTTGAAGTTGCGCACTCTCGGGTGGAATATTTTTGAAATGTTTCACAATGTATTACATCAGACAATTATGAAATTACTGAATCTCGTACTTCTTCTCCCCGAATTTTCTATCTGAATGTCTAGTAATATACCCCAGTTCCCCCATCTGCCCGCTATCTCTATTCCACTTATACTACATTATCGTCACCGTCCCTTGAATTTTTCTCTCGCCAACTTAAAATCCTGATCTAGAAACAGCTACGGCTGAATAAAACCATTTCGTGGTCTGGATCTGGCCTAACGAAGATTTTTATATGGAGTTTGCACTACTTTGAAACTACATTTAGATTTCACCTTCTTTTTCTCTTATGAACAGATTTTAGGCCCTTACAAGTATGTGCTGTTATATATACCTACAGCTTACAAAAACTGGAAAAACTAATTAGGGTCCCAGCGCAAAATGTTTTATAAACATCCATAAAACTGAGCAGCACAAACAAGTTAAGTCGATTTCAATCGATAAGTAATGTAATTTGATACAATTTCGACTGATAATATAAAGGAAACATTAAGATTGAGCTTGCTTCCCTTCAATAGGGAATAAATGCGTAAATTAAAGAAAGAAACGGTACTAGTTTAGGCGAAAATTAACTTTACTGTAATAAGCATTAGAGACGAAACAGTGCTCACTTAACACAAGTTGTATAATGCAGTGTAATTTACCCACAAAAGGCCGCCCGGAAATCGGAGAGCACATTTGCCTTCCCCATGTGTGTGCAGTAGGGGCCGTAGCGTGTGGCTCCCATAGGTTATGGGACCGCAGCGCCGGCGGGTGCCACAGGTGAACGACCTCCCCCGCCGCCCCCGCGGCCCCCGGGCCGCGTCTCCCACGTGGGAAGTCGGGAGTTTGGGAGTTGAAACGACCCATTAGAGCGTGTCGCCTCGTAAAGACGACCCGACCACTATCATTACCCCGTGAAACGCTATTCGAAGAGGTGTAGTTCAGAACTAATAAACTATGGGAAGAACGGCCATACGGCGATCTAAACCCTTGCACGATGTCTCTTAAAAAGGAATATGGCGGCTGGAAATGCTGCTAACGCCATTCGAATGTATCGAGAAACCTATAGATTATTATGGCCGTCACCTTATTCTTGGAGTATCGAGAAGCTATTTAATTTTTATGACCTGAATGTATTTTTCTGTCTAAATAACTTGCATAACAATAAAGCTTATTTATCTGTTTTCTTTTTAATTATCGGTTGTACAGCATATAGAACTGAGCACTTATCAAACTTTTAACTACAATGGGACTTATTAATTGACATGTTGAATATTTAAATGTATGTTGAACAAATCGAAATGCTTCAAAATGTGTATCATTAAATTTGATGTAATCAGTCTTTATACAGCATTCCCCACTTTAACGAAATTTCCAGTTATTTAATCTTTGATTTCCTTTTCTAGACTTCGTATAAATATTGGAATTTCGCTCTCATGAGTGTTTAAAGACGGTTGCGGTCTCCAGGGAATCCGGAGCTACAAGGGCGGAGGCGCTTGTGAATTATTTCTTGCCTGTTCCTTCCGCAGGCAACCGAACGTCGCAGTTGCTGCGACGTGTCTGTTCCAAAAGCACGCATTCCATCTACCTTTCTTCGAGTGGCTTTTCCATTGGTCGTTTAATTTAATTGAACCTGACGTCCAGAGTCTCGTATTATTTTCAATTTGGACATCAGGATGTGAGAGTAAATCATGATTATTAACCGTATATTTTAGTGAGAAAATATTTTTTGTAGTATTCAACACAAAATGTTAAGTGAGATAAAAGATCACACTTTCTTTTACATTTTGCACTAACTTGTGTATATGTAGAATTGCTTATTAAACACTCCGCCAGGAAAGCTAATGGCAAAACTCAATCAATTATTTCATTTTCTCATCCCAAATGAGAAATGAATTAGTAATATTTCCTTATATGCCCTTTCGTTATTGGAGGATATTTTTTCAATGCAGTTCACTTTCTTCTTACAATTTTTTTTTGCATGTCGGAATATCCATGTCTCCTTTTCCATTTCTCCCATTTTCCGGACTTTTTTAATTTCTTGTGTTTTATTTTCTTTAATTTCTTCTTTTGCTTTATATCTTTTGTATTCTTTTCCCCTCTTTCTTTGGGTTTACTTTTTCCCTCCATCTTTTTCAGTTCTTCCTTAATTATTAATGCTTCCATGTTTCTTCTTCCCTTCTTCCAGGAGTTCCTTTCTTATCCTATCATTTCCTTCCCTATCCTTCCCATATTTTCTCCATATATTCTTCTCGTCCTATCTTTTATCCGCGTTCTTCCTTCTGTCGCTGCCGTATTTCGTCCGGAGTGGTTGTGCGCGAGGCGGGGCGAGGCGGGGCGCGGCGGGGCGAGGCGGGGCGGGGCGGGGCGAAGCAAGGCGAGGCGAGGCGAGGCGCGGCGCGCACAAGAGGCCGGGACGGGCGTCGCGTCCGCGGCCGCCGCCGCAAATGGGCTCCCGGTGATCGATGTAGGCACAAACACAATCGGACATCTGCCCCTCGTGATTTATTGATGCTCGCTGCGAGCGCCTCCCCGCCATTCCGCGCCCCTCCTCCTCGCCACTCCCCGTCCCGCCGCGGTCTGGCGATTGTGAAGGATCTCCGGTGCCGAGCTCTGCAATCGCCACGCGATTATGACAAATCATTGTTTGCGATATTGCATTAACTGCACGGCATTTGTGGAAAAATATTCCGGATTTCGACTTGGCTCGACGTGCGGCTTGTTGACATAAATCGTGAAGTTAAAAGCGCGTATGAGCAGTGAATTTTTTCACATATGTTTTCTTTGCTTGATTGCTCGTTTTGTGAAAGCTACTTGTGAACTGGCATGTGGAATGTTTACGTGTATGGCAGCGTTCAATTCGTATCAGTGACGTCCAGAATCAAATTTAACGGAGCAATTTTGCACTTTTCTAAATACGTGTCAACTTCATTTTTCATGGTGTCCGTTTATTTACGTCGAAACGCTGAAGGTAACGTACTCCACCCAACGAATTCAGTATCCCCCGCCTAGCGAGGGTAAAAAATCGGTGAATCTCCCACCCCCACCCTCCCTTCGCGTGTCACGCGGAGACGCCAGCGCGAGCGAGGGAATGCACAGAAGCGCGAGTGTGTGTGGGGAGTGGGGGGGGAGGCGGGTGCAGCTGCACCGGCGCACGGCTGGTCGATAGAAGCGCGCGGCCGAGTGGAAGCTGGCACTGCGGAGG
The DNA here is from genome assembly GCA_038098605.1 of Gryllus longicercus. Taxonomy (NCBI): domain Eukaryota; kingdom Metazoa; phylum Arthropoda; class Insecta; order Orthoptera; family Gryllidae; genus Gryllus; species Gryllus longicercus. Next base: position 1,379,132 of record JAZDUA010000368.1, read on the forward strand.
CCTCAGGCTCCTCCACGCCGCCCCGCTCCACCCTCCACACCTTCCACTCTCCGCGCCCCGGTCGAGGACCTTGGGGTACACTTCGCGCTCGCACTGCGCGCTCGCCTCTAAGCGGGGGACCTATTGCTCATACGGCGCGGGCCAACCGGCATGTTACGACCCATAATTCATTTCAAATAAAAATGAAGATATGCAAGAAGAGAGCGTAACGAACAGAGTAAACTAACTGTTGTGAACTTAATCATTTAATTGCTTCAGTATTGCTTCATATTCTTTTTTGTACTTATTTTCACCTATTATTCTCGCTGATGGTGTTGTTTCAAATATGAATATTCATTTACACAGGATTGAACCACCGTATTTACTTATGGGAATATCATGGGAGTATATAATTATTTATTTCATTTATATATAGTATGTTAGAGTTTCAATTATGTTAAGACGAGTGTCATTCGTTGCCTTCGAAAGATATACAAGTCGCATAGAAACAAACATTTAATGTCTCCAGGAAAAACTGAATCCTACTGTTCAAGTCTCCATAGTCTCCTATAATTTAATAAACCGACACGGTGCATGATGGTTTATGAGAACAATCGTACTTGTGGACAGAAAAGAAAACAAATGCCCTCATAATGTTGGGTTGACGGTTTACTCAAATTCCAGCCAAAAAAACAGAATTGTGATCCCATTATTTGAAATTTCTGAAAATAAAATTATACAGGGTAAATTGATTCTGGTAATTGCATTTCATGAAACAAAAAAACCTATAAACAACGAAGCTGGCGTTATATTAAATAAAACTAGTCGGTAAAGTGCATGTTTTGTATTAATTATAAACAAAATGAAACAACGTACATATTTCCTGAACTGTTTAAATAAATTGTAGAAAGTCAACAAATTAGGTGAATTTTTTTACATTTATTGTAATATTATCATGTTAAGAGATATTACGAGATTTCCAGTGAAGTAATTCCTAATGAATGGTGAGTTAAGTTTTGTTCAGATGTGAATTAGAACTCTATATTTAAGATCGTAAATATTTTCTTCTAATATCATCTGCCGTAATTTTACTTCTTTTTTCTGGAAAATTAGAGAAATGCAAGTCATATTTTGCTTTCTATTTACCTTCACCTAAAGTTAGAAATCATCTATAAGAAAGATTTAAAAATATTTCACTTTATATTATTACTAAAATATATAACTTTATTTTATTGAATAAAATCTTCTATCCACTCAGGAGAAAATGCTACCCTTCATAAAAATTGTTTCTTACAAATATATATTATTTCAAAAATTGGATACACATGAGCAAGAAGTTATATATAAACAAAAATTGAACTTTATTTACGGTCTTGTCAACATATTTTTATTACTTTGTTATTTGTTTAGTTATTTATATTTTTACTTTCCTGTATTCGTACGTACATACGATATATAGTAATCATGTAATGCTGCGGGAAATCGATTTCGAGATTTCCACGGAAATACACGTTTTACATAACACCCTTGATACCGAAAAAATTGTTTTTTCGAAACGTCCGTCTGTACGTCTGTCTATCCGTCCATTTGTGAACACTACTTGCGCCTAAACCATGCGTAGATTTTTTCCCAATTGAAAAAAAAACATGTCCATCTGGCTCGTGTCGAATTTTTGGGATTTTGAAACACATTATTCAAAATTTGGAGGTAATTTACAAGAAGACTTCGGACATTTTTAATTTTTTTCAAAAAGTGCTCCATTATCTAAAAAAATTCTTGTAAGAATACACTTATAAAAGTGGCATAGATCCGATTTTCACGGTTAACTCTGAATTTTTGAAAATTTAAAAAATATGATTTTTTTGGTGTCTTCTTACAACTACAAAACTGAAGATAGCAATTTTTTCATCAAATAAAATTTGTTCTACATAGTGAGTTCTATTATTAAAGTCATGCACATTTGTTTGAAAGTTTTAGTAATCTTTGCGCAATATTGCATGCAATATGTGCAACTTATGCAAAAAATATGAAAACAAGATTTTCTAAAAAATTGCTCCAAATTGGTTTTTTGAAAATTTCCGAACGGTTTGTTATAACGTGTATAACTCTTTGTTATGACGTAAATTTCATTTCGGGGTTTTATTTCTTCAAAAATTACACGAATGGAACATTTTTTTAAAGTTGATACACACATTTCCAGTAATTTGTAAACATTATTGTATTTGTGAGTTCAAGTGCTTAAAACGACTTCAAATGAAGTTTTTCGGTACCTCAAAAATTTTCTGCGAAACAGATTTTCAAATTTCGAATTTACAGTAACAGTAGAAATTACGGTATACGAAACGCCATTTTCTTAAAAACAGCTCCAAAGTTTTCAAAGAAAATTGACATTTATGACGACTTTTACTGTTCTTTAATAAAATAAAAATTGTATTTCCGCTCTACAATTAGGAAACAAAAAATTAAGAAATGTCAAAAAATGTACTTTGGGTGGCTAAAGATGGCAGCTGGCAAGAGTATGTGGCATGTACGAGTTGCTATCAGAGACGAAAGGAAGTAGAAAACTAATACGGGAAAGTCTGTGCCATTCTGAAGCACCACTAATTTTCCTTTGTAATGAGTAACTTGGAAAGAAATTATCCCCTTGCAATATTTCGGTATTATTCCACAATCTTGTCTAGCGCAGTTGCACTACCCGCGAACCTTTCATTTTTCTCATTATTCACTCAAAACCTAAATTAAGATAAAATAAGATATATTTCTTTCTCCTTATCCATCAACGACACCTCACATGGCAGAAAATCTCATCTCACTGACACAGCGGCATCTCTTTACCTCCTGTAGCCGCGCATGTTACACCGACTCGTCATGTGATGGTGGGCCCTTTTTCCAAAGCTAAAGAATTGCATAACAATGAAAATTCCAAAACCATCTGTCTTTTCTTTCTCGCGATTATTTATTACATATCTTTTCCACCAAGGAATTCTCACCAGGAGAGACGGCCGTATCATTTCTTGCTCCCATGAGAGGAATGTTGTGTATGACATCCACCAGGATCTCCTGCAACCAAACGTTTCCCTCCACATCTTTTTCACGAACGCATCAGCCCGAATTGAAGCGATCTGAGTCACCGATATTACCTGACCTGACAAATCGAATTTATTGCATTTATCCTACATGCAGCGACGCACGTGCATTCCGACTTTTGTCTTCGTTTCTTTTTCGAAAATTTGTCATCAACCAAGAAATAAATATATGAGAGGGGTAGACAGACTTCGCTTGAGATAAACTAGCGACATAGCTTTTATGTTGCACTCATCCACTTGAATGTCTTTCGACTTATGCCCTCATGCTTCGTTCACTTATTTATTAATTAAACCGTACTCACTGGGTGGTCTCTCCTACTCCGCACTAAATAAAACACGCAATTATCTCTTTGTCCTCCAACCATTGCTCCCTTTCTCTGTTTGTCTCTCACCTCTCCAATTTCGCCTCTGCCAATTCATTGAGCTGATTGACAGAGAGAATGAGGTCTAAGCGTGGGCGACTTCTCTGCCTCGTCCTCGCGCCCGGGGCTTCCGTTTCCCCCCTTCCAGTGGGCGACTTCTCTCCTTCCGTTTCGCCCCTTCCAATTCCCCGTGCCTCCCGCCCCTCGCCCCTTCGCCCCTGCTTCGCCATCTCACCGCCGGCGGCGCGAATTGGGCCTCGGCGACGAGCGAGCGGGCGGGCGGGCGGGCGGGCGGGCGGCCGCGCGCGCGAGCGGCGCGCTCTCTAGCGGAAAATCGGATGAATTGCTTTAAGCTCCCCGCGCGGCCAAACGGCTGTGTTTATCGCGCCGTATTTCTGCAATCAGAGCGAGTAGCCCGATTCCACCGCTATCTAGATTAATTTACTTAATGTTTCGTGGATGGCCGCCGCTAATTTCTTTAATTATTCGCAATGCTATTACCGAAACCATAACCAACACATCGCGCCCGGAGGATTTTTTTGCGCACGACGCTACAGCGCGGCTGACGGTGGCGTTTATGGACTCGGATGTCGTGCGTTCGATTGATCGATGGTCGCGAGCTACCTCCGCGCCTGCATTTCTCTCTGTCGCGTTGCGGCGAGCGGCGCGCCCTGCATCGCGTCGCGGCCCCGCGCGGCACCTGAAAGGCACCTCAAATTTCATATCATCGGAGAGGCGGTCTTCGCCCTTTCTCTGCTACCTTTCACAGTAAATATGCTCTTCGTAGGTGTTATAGATCTCCGAGTAGATCTGGAATACAGGTTTTTGGGTGACGCTTAAAAGGAAACATATTATATAATAGCAGTGTAGAGTCCTTTCTTGCATCAGGGATGCGAAAAGCTGGAACGTTATATGGATATTGGTTTCAAACAAGCTGTGTTTTACCTACCTCGAAGTTTATTGGTAGCATTATCTTTATATCACTCCACCACACAGCATTACAAAACATACATTGATTAAGATTCTTAAAATCGAAAAAAATGACCTCCTCTGAGAATATTCCTAGTAACAATTTACGTTCGCATCCACCTGAAATATTTTAGTCAACATGCAATCTAATATTCGAGATAGAAAAAACGAGAGATTCTAAAATACTAAAATGTTAAAACGATTATGTATTAACAAACTGCGATTAATACGATTTTTGAGACACCTCTTATGTCTAAATTAATGTTTTACACACGACATATAATATAATATACTAATGCAATCTAAAGTTTCCAAAATAATAGTAAAAATTTCTCGTGTGAAATAAACTGATGATGTTAATTCATGGTACATATTCATTGACATGGTGGGATAAGAACAATTTTGTACATCATTGTGTTTGCTCATAACAATAATAATTGTGTTTGTGTATAAATGTTCTCTGGGAGAGGAACTGCAGAGTTGTAAATTTTTAAAAAGAAAAAGGAATTGAAAAGACTTTAGTGAATATAAGGAGGACATTTAGTAAATTAATTAAATAAATACATAAGGTATTGTGGTCAACCTTCTTGGATCATTTTTTTCATTTTAAACAAAATGTTGTTGAACCGAGAAATAGTAGCGTGTGGTCCTTTTTCCGCAGAAGTTGTTGTTGTTGTTACTAACTGAGTAAACATGCGTGTGAGTGTCTTTTAATGAAGATAATTTAAGATGAAAACTCTGGATGGAGGTAGAACGTCATAAAAGGGATATTTTGGTTTCTGGACATGGCGAATAACTAGGATGAATACTTTGATTTTTTAATATCTAAAGTAATAACGAAATTCGTTAGGCGTGCAAAGAAATTGGTTATGTGTGTAAAGAAATTAGGAGATGTGGGAGGAAATGAACTTTCTGGGGGAGAGTTAATACATTTTCTTTCGCAAAAGGTTTGAAATTTGTAATGTTTTCACTTTTAGAATTCCTATATTTATTTGTTATTTACATATCACAATACTAGTTTTAAACAATCACACGTACAGAATTCATCTCCTTAAGATAAAATCTAATCAGTTCGATTACGTATTGTTGCATGAGTACTGATATTCTTTACTGGAAAGTACATCTTCCAGTACACTACAAATTCCAGATAAACATATAAGTAAAATAATGACTCTAGTTTGTTCTATAACTCTTTAATATTCATGCCAGTATTAAAGTCTTTATAGGTATTGCGCCAGATTACCCATCAAAAATAAAATATTCTCATGTTCGATATTGTTGATGTGGTCGTTGTTCGTAGTCACAAATGTAACAAGCTATATTGCTGTTGTGACGTCCTGCACGAGAAAAAGGTACACTCAAATCTGATTCTACATTTCTCGAGGCAGCTACAGTCTAGATAAATCAGATCCAGAGAGCGAATTACCTCATCCATTTTCCTCTCAAAACATGAACTAGAACGATTTTTCTGCAGGGGAAATAACTGACCTTGGCCGTTAGCAGGTAGACAGAAGGACGTTTCTAAAAAAAATGGATCTTGAATGAAAGTGCAGTTTCTTCACACGTGTACGAATCTATTTGTTGTAGTTATATTTGGTTATTTAGATACATGAATCATGTTGACATCATAGTTGGTTATTCATAAGCTGATTACAATAGTCGCCGAGATAGTCATATTACGTCTTTTAGAATAATTCAACAAAAAGGTTAACTAATAGTTTAGTATAACAGTTATGAAAGTACATAATGTTTTGCAGAGTTGAGAGTTAGTCCTTTTAGGCTATGCTCCAATACAAAAACCCTACAATTTCTAAAATAATTATTGGCAGAATGTTGGCAGGGGTGCATTTAGTGCTCAATGTGGTAGATAAATACGTGTTCACCTTTATATTTGACTAGTTTCATTATATTGACGCCCTATACAGACTGATTCGAAAAGCGAATTCGTACCAACGTGGAGTGTGCAGCTTGGCGACCTCCTCCCAGAGCCCCCTGCGGCGACAGTGGCCCTGGCGCGCCGCGCCGCGCCGTGACGTCAGTGTATGCAACCCGCAGAGCGGGAAGGCGTGGCGGGCGGCCGCGGGGGCGCCTGTCGCCTGGAGCCTTGGGGAACGGGTTGCGGGTCGCGAACGCCTCGCTGCCAGTTGCACACAGAGACGGGCAACGCTGCGCCCCCGCCCCCTACCTTTGCTGCCCCAAGCCGCTTCACGTTCCTTTGCTCGCGCAGAGTTGCAATCCGCATGGCCGTCCGCGTAGCCCCCGCTCAAGTACGTCCCCCAGGATATTACCATTGCCGTCTTGGCAGACCTGTGCTTTCTGCAGCGCTGTAATCTAGCATTCCGGGTGTTATTGCTCACAATTGTTTCTTGTTACGTTTGTAGTTATACACGGTTTTGTTCTCACTTCACTGTTTTTGTCTACTACTCTATCACACGCTTTCTCACATTTATTTTGGTTCTTTTACTTATATATTCCAAGTATAATGTTCGATTATCTTCCGTATCAATTGTATTAGCTCAGGTATGCGTTGCATGATAATCTATCTCTGATTACAACATAAGCATTTTTTGTTTTGTTCAATTACCAATGCACCGTGGTACATAACCAATAGATAACTACATAGAGAAGTAGACAAAGAACTGATTATAAATTACATTTCCTTACTGTCGTCCAAATTCTTTTCTAATCTCCAAACTTCCCATCACACCAACCACCTTGGAAAAAACAATGTTGCTCATTCAAGAATTAAATCCCATCTCCCAATATATCTCTTCCATCCCACATAAGTTGTGCCACTTGCCTCCCCATATCGTGCTTACTTTCTTGTAACATTCAATTTCACAAAATTAACAAAACTCGTCATAGATGTACCCAGAAAAGACGTCCTCACCTTGGGTATGATAGTGCGCTAATTTATAGTTACTTGAACGTCTAGCCACTATTGAATTTAATTAAAGTTAATACTCACCTGTTAAGTGGCAATTCCACTGATCTGATAAAATAAAATTTAAAAAATAATTTTTCATTCATCTCTCGCCTCTTTACTTTCTTTGTGTTTTTTCGTCTCAAAATACAAGGAAAATATCCATCAACTAATAATAAATAATAAAAAAGAAATAAATTACAATTATTCGTCGCGCGGCTTCTGTTTTCCCGCGATTTGAGCCTCCTTGCGACACCTGTATCTCCGCTGGCTGCGCCTCCACATCAGCTCCGCTCTCGCCGCGTCCTCCCGTCTCCCCCGCCCAGGGCCTGCCCCGCGGGACGCCGTCCGCCCCTCCGAGCCCCCCACCCGCTCCTCGTGGGATGACGTCCGCCCCTCCTCACCCGCGCTCAGCGGAAGAATTATGCATGCGAGGGCGCTCACAAGTTGTTGACCCGCTGAATGAATCAGGGGCTTTAAATATGGCATGCGTCACTTTCCTTTCTCTCTCTCTCGCTTGCTTTTTCGGCGGCCGCTGTGCATACATACGCCGCTGCATACTGGTCAGAAAACATTTGAATGTTTAGAGCGTCGGTGCACACGGTACGCGTGATTCACAAAGCTTACGATTTGGAGGACAGTTTTAGGACCCCTGATTTTTGCAGAGCGATCGCGTATATTATGTTCAACGTACATATATAGTGTAATATACAGTAATTAATAAGAATACAAAATTACAGACTTTCCTTCAATTTATAACAAAATGATAGGCAATGATGTGTTTCTGTAGGACAGTCAGACAGATGTGTTTGATAAATCCATTTTTTTGGCACCAGGGACCATCAAAACTCATATTTTGGTGTCCGTAACACAACGTTTTGCAAAACAAGAAGAAACTTTTTGTATACTACGTATACGAGAAAATAAAAATTATAAAATTCCATAACTGGTTGTTCGGGACAGATGACATACTTGAACCTCATTGGCAGAAAATGTATGAGTGAAATAATCCAGTGAATATCACTCTACTTGCAACAAACGAGTGATAAAATTATTGAAATGCAGGTCTGCTGACACTGCTGGTCCGCGTGCACTGATTTCACGTCGACCACAGCAAAATAAAATTATTGTTCTTCCTGCGCTAGCTGAGTAATGATACTAGGTTGACATTTTGATGCTTGTTTGGCAGCGCTGTGGAAACGATAGCCGCATATTGATGACAAGTCTGTGACAGTTATTTTTGTATTGAAGCTGCTGTTATGATCTACCTTAACTCCCCGTTTAATTACATGGTTTATAAACTCATTACAGAAGTTTTTAGCCAATATTTGTATCATGCGTTACAATAGTTCTGATAATGTGAGCCTTTGGAACATCCTATAACGGGAAGTTTGATTTATGGATTTGTAATATTTCAATAGAATATGCGAGCAAAATTGCAGCAGAGGAATATTTTTCATTTTCAAATAGTACCTCTTATATGTATATTAAAAACGTATTGGCAGTGAAATTTCTATACTAACACGTGCATTCATGAAGATACGACTTTTATGAAGTAATTTGCGTTTTATGTGGAAATAATTTCCAATTTTATGTGAACTCTGTTACGGTTTCAGTATCATTGAATTATGAAATATTTGAAGAGCGTTCATGCAGAAATAAACATGTCCATCTGAAAAAAATGCATTTACTAGTACTAATGACCGTCAGCTGCATCTTTTGTGCTGATGTGGAGGAGCAAAAATAAATATATACTTAAAAGTTTTACTTGCAAACATACGAGGTTCGGACAAAATCCAATATGTGCACAGCTTTGTTGAAAGCAATAAAGAATATGTCCGTGCAACTAAAGATAGCATGATTCACGATCACGTGATTGTTAATTCTGCGTGGTTCATTCAATTGTGATTTCTTTACAACAGCCTCCTATATTATTTATTACAAAAATGTTATCCTAAGGATATAAATCCTTTAAGTATCATGTGCAAGACTGTGCAGAACATTGGAAATATGAAGCGAAACATTATTCATTACACAATTAAATAGAAGAAGATTCATACAATGTTATTCCACAGCAATATTTTAGAGTTTGATGTAGTTCCTTCTTCGAACCTTTGAAAACGTGTTTTTATGCAAATTATTGTACAATTTAGTCTTCAGTATGTGCCACTTGAAAGGGGTACACCAGTGGCAAAGAGATCTAATGTAGCAGATTCAGTGGCTGCACGTTTAGGAAATAAATGGAGAGACTTTTTTTTGATTCTACTGGCGTGAAATGGTATTCTTTTTTCTTGATGGAACAATGGCTGAAAATCAAACCGCAATGGATAGCAAAGAACTGAAAAACAAATGTGATTGTTTAGAAGATGACGGCTGGCAAATATAGATTTTAATTTATTTTTAGTTCTTTGTAATTTTTTTAGAGGCACAAAAATGGTTACATTAACTACAGAGATCGTTATATTAGTTTTGTCTGTTTGTAAAAATAAAATAGTTTCATACAAACTGCAGAAAAATATTTATTCCAATCAAATGTGATGATAATAGTAGCAATATTTTATATAAAAGCAAACATAGCCGCACGTGCTTCAGACAAAAGCAAACATGTCCACATTTTCCTAGTAATAGCAAATAGGTGCATCTTTTAACTTAAAATATCGCCATAATTATAAATAACTGATTTGATAGCTGTATACGTAGACCATTGAACATACGTAGAACATGAGTTTTATTCAACTGAATATGTAAATTTCAGGTACTGTAGCGAAAATTCAACTAGTCTTATTTGATCCTCAAACTAATCCAGAGAAATTCAAGGGTTGTTCAAATCAAAGTGATCATTAAACCATTATTTTTAATGTTATTTGAGTGAACTGTACACACTACCAATTTTTCACCACTTTTTATAGAGTATGATAGGGACTGCTCAGAAATGTTTTTAACGTATCGCCTGAGACTATATTTAAAGATCTGAATCAGAATAGAATAGACAGGAGGTTTGTTATTTTATTGATCTTATTCGATGGGACTTTGACCAAATAATTTATATTCTCGACGATAATAGATGCGAGACGACACATTTTGTTCTCAGGGTGTAAAGAAAGAATCATCAATCCAAAACTTTAAGAAATCTCAGCGGCACAGGCTTGCCGAAGAAGCGCCGTCTCCTCAGTGGCTTCATTACGAATGTAATGCCAAGGTGGGGATCTATCCAGAAAATTCTTAATTTCTGCCGAAATGAAATCAAGAGCAGAAGGACTTCATTTCTCATTTAAAGTCTAGACCCTTTCCGCAAAGGCGAAGGGTTTGGTCTTCCGTCAGACGCGAACACGTAATTATGTCTGCGCAAATTTCAATTCTTCCTTCTACCTCTCCGCATTTAATCGTTATTGTTCATAAACAAACTCCTACAGCAGACCACCAAACGACCCTGTACGCGTAAATACTCGCCTTGGAATCTCCTTTTCAACTTTAAAGTGCACCCAAGGTTGATAACGACGGTTGCTGTCTAGGGACATCCTCTTTTGTAAATACCTTTCCAAGCTTACATGTAATGAATTCCTCATTTTATGATAAACAGAACTCCATGAAATGTATAAAACAAAACCCCTTTTATGTAAATAGCAGTCTCCACCTTTAGTTGTGCGATAGGCTACATTTTTTACATTTGGATGGTTTACACTTGGTTGTTTGTTTGAAAGTCCTCAGATTATAATCTTCTCCTATTGAACCAAGGGAAATTTCTACCCCTGAAGCATTACTTCCAGGAGCAACGCTACAAAGAATCGTTTGTGTTGTGGCCATGAGCACTAAGAGAATTCGATCTTTGAAATTGATTGTACTCACTGAGTTTCGTGTTTCATGAAAACTAACTTTGGTAATGTACTCGTAATGTCTTATAATTGAATGACCAGAACGTAAACAAAATAATAGTTTTCTACAGTAATGTCTGTACACTGAAAAAAAATATATAAATGTGTTGATATTATATTTTCTAACAAGATATAACAACTTTAACTATTGGTGCTACAGAATGGCAGAGACTTTCTCGCGCTAATTAGCTTTTTAATACCTTTAGTACACCTAACTTTTCAGTGTTTCTCCACCCTCGCCCCTGCCGCTACCAATTGGCGCCAAAACAACTATTTAAAAAAATAAATTTATTGATGTTTGGGTCCTCTGATACGATATTTAAAATAAGTCTTCAAAAATATTCCAAATTAATGAAACACATTCCTGTATGGAACTTTTACGCCTGTAATGTAAATATTAGCGACGTGAGAGATATTTAAAAACCTAGCTTTATGTAGTTTTTGAAAATTTCAAGGAATAAATCAATATAGAATATATGCCATGTAATTTAATGTATTTAGCACTATGTGTACAAAAAAAATTAAGAAAATTTTTGAAGCTCTGTTTGATAAAATTTTGTTTTTGAAGTTTTTGAAAAAAACGCACTTTGAATCTCATTTTCGACGAAAAATTTAGAGTTTTTGGAAAACTTCATAAGCAATTCTATGAATCACTTGTGTTCACAAATATATTAATGTTAAAAAACGCCCACAATGTAAAAATAATTAACAACGTGAGTGATTATAAAGAAACCTATATGTGTATAATTTTTGAAAAATGTAATAATACATCAAAATGACGTTTATGTCACGTTATTCAGTGTTTAAAGGAAAAATCTGGAGTTGATTTTGAGAAAATCTCTTTTTTAAATTTTTTTTAATATTACCCATATTTTACTCAAAATTACCCGACAAATATTCATATTTTATATATAGATTTTATTCATGTGAAAAATGTCTGTCTTCAATACTGTACTTGCAAGAAGACTCCGAATTTTTTTTTTTATTTTTTAATTGAGCTATTTCAACGAAAGTGTGACATCTGACGATTTTAAGCGTTCTTTGCGCTATTCGAGGTCTAAGTTTACTAAAAAGTGGAGCCATTTTTGAGATGAGTTTGAATATGTTCTTGAGGCTTCATGTAAATTAAGCCCAAAAATGAAAACACGAGTTTCAAATTCTAGAGACAGCGTCGATCGTCAGATCGATTAGAAAATATCCATTTTGGTGAAAATTCTGTTTCCAGTTTAACCGATAGCGTTGTACACACAGACGGGCGGACAGAGACTGTCGTTTTGTCGTAAATTAATTTTTCGGTATCAAGGACCCTCAATACGAGAATTCTGAGTACACAAGTTAGAAGAAGTAATACAATTCATAGTAATGTAGGAACAAGTGTTATCAGTTTCGAAATCAAGGATCTACAATAAGGATTTTTCTGCCGAAATATTGACCATTTTTCTGCAGCATTATATAACCTTTGATCTATTACGTATGTAGTACGCGAGAAAGTAAAAACGTTCAACAAAAAGTGATATTCGGTCGCACGTTACGTCCACAGTTTTAGTACATTTCAAGTGAATTGAGTTAATGAATTTGTTATTGTGAGGAGACATTTCTTTCTGGACCCTGCAAACGTCTGAATTCAACTTACAATTTTGAAATTTACTTTAACTCATAATAAGAACACACAAACCAGAGTCTACATCTTATTATTTGTAAATTCCACTCCGTGAGAAACCTGCAGCTACATGAGAAAGGCCCCTTCGATGCGCAGGGTATTACGCGTGGCACCCGAAGTTCGATAAGAGAACGCTAATGCCGCGCTTTGTGGCGACGCAGCGGCGCCATATTTCACGCGGGTCGCGCGGGGCTTCCACGGCGCGCCATCGACCGCGCGCGCCGCGCAGTGGGCGGAAAGGGAACTAAAACGCGCAATTCACAGGAGGAAAGGAAATAATCGTCCGCAATAAAGTATAATAATTTTATTAATTATTACATTCCCAACGTTAACGGTTCGGAAAACAATTTTCCCATCCTCAGTGGGTCTTGCTCAAGAAACGTCGATAATTTACAAATGTTCACAACATCGTCGGAAGAACAAACAAACGAAAACTGAAATGTATGCTGCGTACGGCTAGGTAGCAGCCATCTTTTGGATTGGACAATTTTTGTCCCGTCCATTATGGTTTATTGTGGACGATTATTTCCTTTCTCACATTATGGATTACCCCAAGATATCTTCTACCACCTCAGAATTTGTGTGCATATAGGTGAAGTGATGTTTGCCTTGTGTGTGTGTGTGTAATGTTTTGTATAGAGCAGATGTCTACCTCAATAAATATCATATTTACTGTTCATGTGAAGTCAGTGTTTATCACACGCTTTGTGCACTATGTGTGATTTAAAAAACAACAACTAGAAAACAACATGGTTATCTATTCAAATATTTCATTATCATTATCAATCAATTATCATTATATATTCAAATACAATAAATAAACTAATAATCAGAATTATGTAAAGCAAATTGAGTGAGACGAGGAAGTTTGATGTTTTGTCAACAAGTCCGTACAAGCGAGTTTATGAGTATAAGCTTTCTAATTGCATGAATTAACAATTTCACTACCGACCACAAATCAAAGATTCTCACCAGTTCCTGGCATAATTTCTTTAGCGTAAAAGATTGGCGGAATGGAGGTGAATCTTGCACTTATCTATATGCCACTGATGTCAAAATATAAGCAACGGTTTACTTTTTTAATTTGAAAGAATAACAATTTTAATTACGATAATATTTGATCTCATGTGCTCAGACACACGGGCGATTAGGATTAGGATGTTTCTTACATTTAAAAAAAAGTTAAATACAAAAAGTGGGGTAAACATTCCCACGTCATGAAGCTGGCGTACATAAAAGCTTTAAAAGTAGTACCTTCATTTTAACTTCATAAGTTAAATACTCCACTTCTATACCCCTATCTGCACATAGAGTTACACTACATTGCGTGTTGGGATCCATACTTGCGTGTTGGGATCCATACGGAAAGGCGCACCGGAAAAATCTAGATAGAATACAGAGAAAAGCGAATAAGTTTACCTATAGAAGTAACGCAACAAAAAAGTCATGGGAACCTCTAGAAACGAGAAGAACAAAGGCGAGGCTTTGCACTCTTTATAAATCGTACGTAGGCCAACCAGCTTGGAAGGAAATTCAGATTAGACTAGAAAAACCAAATTATTTCGGCCGAAGCGATCACACCCACAAAATTCGAGAAAGGAAACAAAATTCAGATCTTGGGAAGTTTTCCTTTTGTAACAGAACAATTAGAGATTGGAACAGTTTACCTGCATCAGTTTTCAAAGCTTTTCCTCTCCGTGTCCGAAGTTTTAGAAACAAATTAGAACAAGATATTAAATGAGTATGTGCTGTGTAGTGCGGTGAAGTGCTGTGAAGTGCTGGTCAGTGTAATTCAAAGCAAGAAAGTGTAGTGTAGTGTAGTGTAGTGAGTGAAGTGCGGTGAACGCGATCAATGCTCTTTTCAATGCTGCTTTTTGTCTTGTACTGTATTGTACGGTATTATTATTATTATTATTATTATTATTATTATTATTATTATTATTATTATTATTATTGATATTATTATTATTGTTATTGTTATTATTATCATTCTTAGTAATATTATTATTAATGTAAGTGTTGTAATTTTTGCAATTATTGTCATTAACTGCCACCGGGTTATACCCAATTGCAGTTCTAATAAATGTATGTATGTATGTATTACATCTGCAACTGGAAGTGGGTAGGATAGAAACAAACTTGACAGCGAAGAGGGTAGTGCGAACTTTCTGAAATAACCAGAAAATGTACAACATATTTCCATTTTCTTGAAAAAGTATGTTTCCTTTGAAATGATTAATAGGTCTCGTATTTCGTAATTTTTTCTAAACATTAGTTTCAACAAAGATAATGTAATGACTTCTTGCAACAATGTTTGCATTTTATTCTTATGTTCAAGCCTGTCCAAAAGAGTTAACATTTATATGAAAACATTCTTTATTTCGCAAAGAAATTCTTCTAAACATGACTTGTGGGTTATCACTATTCAGTAAATGCTCGTCAGCTGCTAATTGCTCCCTGAATACCATGAGTTATATTTCGTAAATAATATACATTTCATTCTTTATACCTTGAAATCGATACCAATTGTTTTCTCTGACACCATTTGTCACCTCACTTGGTTTTTTCTCATTATTCGTACACTGCTTGCCTATTTTCTGTCAATTATTTCAGCATTATTTATTTATTAACCGTCAGTAGTTTGTCCTATTACCTTAGTAATATCTCGCTTATATTTACTCATCACACCCCTTTGTCATTTGGTTTTTAATAATTTACTCTCTATCCACGCACGTGTTTTGCGCAACTGCAGGCACATACCCCGTTTCCGCCCAGTGCGCCGCGGGCGGGGGGGGGGGTGCGGTCCGCTCAGCGCATTCGCTCAGCGCCCAACCTGCGTTGGGGGGGGGGGAGGGGGCGCCCCGGGCCCCTGAGCGCCCCCGAGGCCTCGCGGCCACGCCCCCCGGGACGCCCGCCGCCGGACGCGCGGCCCGGGTCGAGTCCCGCCGGACTCCGCCCCCCCCGCCCCGCCGCCGGCTAAGCCTGCGCCCCCGCCGCCCAGGTGGAATACGCGGCGCCGTGGACCGCGGTCTCTGGTGTTGGTCGCCAAGACCTTGCTGATATGGTGTGGCTACCACGCCGTATCGATGCCCTTTTGCCCTTTTCTGACTACACAACATTCTACACTAAAGAATTGTGTTTCAAAATGTTAATTAAAGAATTACCTTATTACATAATTACACTCTCAATAGGCTCCCCATGTGATACCAACATTTGTTGTACATAATTCATATTTCAAGAGAGTAAAACAATTTCATTGAATTTATGAACATTTTTAAAAGTTAAATTGATTAGTTAGTCTGTGCACATTTGCCAGATTTGTGCATTTCAAGTTCTATCTTCGATTCATTTTGATTCCTTTAATTTTTCAGTAGTTAAATGTCTTTAATTTTTTATGTTGAAGATAGACATTTTACAAATTATTTTCTAATTTTATTTTTCATTCATTGACTTTCTCATACTAATTCGTTCCCATATACATTCCATACCCTGTTTTGAATACTAACCTTCCATTCACCATTTTCTATGACTTCTCTAACGCTCGTTTTTTTTCTAATTGAAAATAACTTTTCTGCTAATACTACAACTAATTATCGACTTCTGTAATATGTAGATAATGCCATTCTTCTCGTTGTCTACTGCATGATTTGTTATAAATTTGTTACTGCAGTTAAATCATTGAAGAGGTTTTGGCAAATGTGTGGAACCTGTAATTTAAGCTTCTGCTATGTAACAAATGTAATACGTCTCGCTTGCTTTCAGCTACAAGATTGACAATTCAGGAAGATCAAAAATCTACAGGAATGTCTAAAGTAAAATACACCTAAAGGAAACAATTATATTCATAATTTAAAAATTATATATTAATATCTCATTTTCATTCCAGATGTCTGCTGTTATGAAATTAATAATGTTTAGTTCAACTTGACTTGTTATTCTTCACCGGAGATTTCTTGTTTTCTTTTCACCAATCTGTTTGTAGGTAATCTTAGGGAAATTACATATTCTTTCTTTCCATTTATAATTTTACAGTAATTTTATCCTCTTCACTATTACTACTTTTATCATTGTACTTCTTGCACATATATACACACACGCCCACGCGCGCGTGCACACACACACACACACACACACACACACACATAAATATACCTTGTGTTCATCCTATCTCTCATTCTCTTTAACTCACAAAATTGTAATAAAGGTCTAATTTACACTATTGTACTTCATTTTCAGTTCTTCGTCTCCGTACATGTTAATGAAAATGGCAACATGTGAGGGGCACTATGGTGAAACTATATTAGAATAACATCACCAAAATCACGTTTTTACTTACTTCCTAGGTAATCATCCGCGATGTCTAGACATGCTGTAACGTGTACCTCGCAAAGAAAAGAACGAAGCCGTCGTCTACTTAATTCTTGAATGGTTAATTCATTCATTTTCTTCTTTCTCATATATTATTTTCTTTTGGAGACCTCCAGACTATTTTTTACGTCTATAATGTTACCAAAGACAGATGAATATGTACATCAATAATATCATTCTACACTGTTAATCAAACCTCCATTCCTGTCACCTAATGCAGTAATTTCTTCGATCAGTTAAAATCTGCAGTTTTTTCCTCATTCTCTTTCTCTCTCTCTTTCTCCTTCTCCTCCATATTTTATTAGCTTCTTCCGTTGAATACCTTGTCTGTCAAAACAGTTGACTCTGTAATAGGAATTGGTGATTCATCATCTGATAATACTAACGCTCGCCGCCACACTAACTAATGCCGTTTCATTTGTATGTCTATCAACTTCGTATAACATCTCAATTCATTTCATAACCATAGCCTCTATTTACGAAGTGCTTACTATGCAGTAAGTAATCAATTGCTCTTTAAAATGCTTTAGGACATTTTATCAAAACACATATCTACCATCCAACAATTATTAACATGCTAAATGGCTTATACGCGCTTACATATATGATTATGATCTTACAGAAGTGACATTTCTTACTTCCTCTGCCAAAACCAAATTATAATAATTTATTATTCGCCCAATATAATTGCGACGACATAAAGAACGTTAAGCCAAACATTACTTTCAAGACGACAGCACACCGCCTTAACCTTTACTAACATTCTTGAATTCAGGGTCTAATCCATGGTCATTAAATTCAAATAAGAGCAGATTTTGTCACAGTAGAGCATAAAAATATTAGATTGAGCGTGCAAAAATGGAAACATGTACCATATACAGCAATCAAACATTAATAAATTTCTTACTAATGTTTCAGAACAATAAAAATCACTCCCATTCTCTGCACATTTAGACTGTTTCCTGCATTGCGCGTAGAAAGCTTGTACTGCTCGCCACCTGAAGACGACGGACTCACTCTCTTATCGACGGTAGATTGAGTGATTTTGTTTCTGGGCACGTGAACTACTTTGCTCAATAGTCCCGTAAGCAGAGTTCCTACTTTATGTCAGGAGGTGGCGGTGTTCCTCCCTCGTTAGATGGTGATGATGGACACCGACTTCCACGACGTCTCACACGAGGGTGTTCTCCCATGCAGGTTCCTCGCCCCAGAGGGGCCACCGCTGCCGCCAGGAAAATCTTCGAGCTCTCGACAGGTCTCCCGACTTGTGTGGTAGTGTGGTTCATGTTCGTGTAAGTGTATTTAATTAAGGAGTGAGAAAAAGACAAAAGATAGGAAGGAAAGATCGCGACTCTTGGTCTGTTTGTTAGGGAGAAACCGTGGAAAAATATCGATTAGAACAGCCAGCCGCTACAATTCTCCTCCAGCAGGTGATTTCGATCTACCCCACTATCTTGTGTCAAAAAATTCTGAAACCGTCGGGACTCGAACTCTAGAAACCTCCGAGCAGCAGCACTGCAGTTATATCAAATATATCACTGAGACACCTCAGTTTGTTGTTATCGGCTAGGAAAGCGGCACTTTACAATGACGCTGTCCAGAACCAACACCTACATGTCACTAAAGAAATGCTTCTAGGTCATCTGCACAGGCCAGGACCAGGATCAGTGGCCTGGTATGGCGTAAGAAAGACATTGCATAGTAGCTAAAAGTTCCCACCACGCCCCAACACAAGCTTAAACATATTTGCTCAGCCGTTTTTAGAAATCTCAGCTCTTTTACCCAAGATCATTACCGCACCGCTGCTTTAGCGATTTCGGTCGATAGGTCTGACTATCTAAAACACTACTGTACACTGCCGACCTAAATGGTGCAGATACTAGGAGCATAAGATGTTATGGTATACGTTTGTATGGATCCTAACAATTTCCACTGTGTATTGCGACGTGGAAAACAACATTTCATCAGATGTAACTTTACAACATCTAAAGCATTATTTCAGTTCCTTTTTGAAGTAAAGTGTCTGTTCCTGATACTTTCTTACCAAACTTGCGTCAAAAATTCGGAATTAGAAGAAGAGAAATAGATGCGTCATCCATTAAAAAATAAATTTGATTTTAGTGTTTATAATCTTTTTGTACTTACTCTGAGCCGACTTTTAGATGATAGAGTTTAGATGTTAAACACAATTCGTACCTGAAAACAAAGAAAAACTATCATTAAACTTCAGAAGGTAAAAATCATGGTAAAATTACAAATATTTCAACCACTATAAATTCTGTAAAGAAAATATGAAACTGTACTGCACTTTCATTGTACGTATACTTAGAACAAAATAATCCATTTAATTATGTCATTCAATAAATATTTCGTTGATAACGTTGAAATATTGTTTAGGTAGGTACTTTGATTTTAAAAGTGATATATAATTTATTTTCTCATTTTTCTTTACGCTCATTTATTATACGTATCAGAAATTGCATTTGCTGGTTTCACAATCAACAATATAATTTAAAGAATCCGTCGTTCGTGACGACTCAGCAGCAGCAGCACTGTTGCATCTTGATCGCGAGGACCTAGGGTTCGAATTACCATTGGAATTACTAGGGACTTTCGGTATAACCTCCAACGAATGCAACCACTGACTGGAGAAGAAGGGCCCATGGTTGAGATTGATATTTTCCATATCAGCATCAGGCAGAAACCGAAGAAGGACCGTAACAAATGAGCTTGCCGACAACACGCGAACTATCCTTCCACGTCTTTGTCCCTTCCTCTCACCTTACATTTACATGGCACTACTCTAGTACTTCACATATCGGTTGATTGATTGCATGATTAGCTTTTCCGGAAGCGTCAACTTCAAAGGTCGTTAGTTCCATAATGATGGAGCGTTTTTAATCCGAGAATTGGTAGTGATTTTCACAGCTGGTTGGCGAGATCCGATGGCGACCTACACGTCAACATGCAGGAATTTATCCAACCAGGTATCTCCCGGGGGGTACCGGGAGAAGGGGCACCGCCTCAGCCGAGACAGGGGTTAGGATAAGACAACGAAGAGGAGGGAGAAATCGTGCACGGTTCATGTCCCATGTGTTAGGCATACACATAGGAAGACCAATAGGAAGTTATTCCTTGGCCCAAGTTGGGGCGATACCCAGCCGGTGGAGATACCTCGAGAAGGAAAACTTCCCAAGAGGTCGTGAGGGTCGGCTACAGGTATCAAGTTCGAGCTGTGGAAGATCACGTTCCCTGGGGCCACCCGGGCTAACACGCATGCATGTATCGGACTTCTGATCTCAACAGTTAACACGCCAGGAGGCAATGAATTCTTATTCTTAAAATCGTTTAGCTATTAAAATAAGAAAACACACGTCCACTTTTATTCACCTTTCCAAATGCCCTTTCTCCCACTCATACCAGTACAGTTCAACGTAATGTCATGTAAGTGGTGGCATTCCGAGGAGGTCATGGGTGTTGTGATGCTGAGCTTCGCAGGGCAGCCTCGCCGGATTGCAGGCATATTTGGGACTTAGTCTAAATTATTTAGCCGAGTTGAAATCGGATCATCGCGGCACCGCGGCTCACCCGCCAACTAATCGAATTTCGCTGCTCATAAATGCTGCAAGCTCCCCCTCCTCATGCTCCCCCGTGCCACCTCCGCCATACTACGCCCCGCCCGGGCTCTCCCCGCCACACTTCGCGCCGCCATGCCTCTCCTCGCCACACTTCCGTACCTGACACACACATGTCACGCCATACCTCCCACACCTGCCGTACCTCCCACACCTGCCATACCTACCATACCTTCCATACCTGCCATACCTGCCATACCTGCCACACCTGCCACACCTGCCATACCTGCTATACCTGTCATACCTGCCATACCTGCCATACCTGCTATACCTGCCATACCTGTCATACCTGCCATACCTGCTGTACCTGCCATACCTGCCATACCTGCCATACCTATCATACCTTCCATACCTGCCATACCTGCCATACCTGCCACACCTGCCACACCTGCTATACCTGCCATACCTGCCATACCTGCCATACTTGCCATACCTGCCATACCTGCCATACCTGCCATACCTGCCATACCTGCCATACCTGCCATACCTGCCATACCTGCCATACCTGCCATACCTGCCATACCTGCCATACCTGCCATACCTGCCATACCTGGCGTTCCTGGCGTACCTGCAATACCTGCAATACCTGACACACCACGCCACTTCACGTGTTGCCACGCTCCGCGCTCCATAACTACCTCCTGCCTGACTTCTCCTCGCCTCATTCCGACATTTTACATCACGCCAATTTCCCCACGACACGCCACTCCACGTCTCACCAGGTGCCCCGATCTCTCCCGCTCCAACACCATTGCCCCGGTCCTGCTCACTTCACCGCTTGGCGCTACACCCCACTCCGGCGCTTTATCAGCGCCACGTCACGCCTCAAATGGAAATGCCCCGCCCTCCACTGTCTCTCACATTCTTTCCCATTCTACCAGCCTGCGGCAGATCACACCTCGCCAGTTTCACCTGAAAGTGCCCCCCTCCCTCTCTCCTTATATTTTCGTCCTATTCGAATTCACGCCACTCCACGTCACGCCACGGAATCACCCCGCCCTTCCCCTCTCCAACACATTTTGTCCCGTCCCACCAAACCTCGACACACCCCTCCACCCCTCTCGGACTTGGAACCGCCCCCGCTCTCCCTGTCACCGCATCGTTTCGTCCCGTCCTGCCACTCTCCGACAGATCAAACCACACCACGTCCACTTGTAACGACCACATTCTCGCTCCTTCCGCCACATTTTCACCCATCCTACAGTCGTCAGATCACTCCGCGGTATTCTTCCTTCGTTATTCCGACATGGAACCGCCCCGATGTCCTCTCCGCATCATTTCGTCCCGTCCTGCCACTCTCCGATAGATCACGTCACGTCACTTGGAACGGCCTGCGACCATAAAAAATAATTTTATTTATTCGATCGCTATGTAGTAATTGCTTGTGGATTATAAAACAGGAGATTGGAATCTCAAGCGGCTGTATTATAAATATTGAGATAGGTAAGTTTTGTGTCATTCTAAACAACTTTACTTGTGTGATAATCGATTTCTCAAAATACTTATGTCGGTGCGCTGCATTATAATACTGACGAGATTGTTTCTCAAGAGTTTTTATTTCTTTTAATATATACCCGAAAATACTTTTTCATGATATTTTAACACCCACACTCCCTTTAACTATTAGACTTTTAACCACTGATGGTACTCCTGATTAATCAGACTTCTGAAGTATTGTTTTAGAGCAGGTACAAGAGTAATAAGAACCTACAGATAAAGCTTTTGACACCCATGTTTGTTGACATACATTTTACAAATAAGAGTATCATCTATCCTTAGCTTTGTGTATTTCTGTGCATATTGGTTCATAAATATAAACATTTCTTCTCTTATAAATATTTACTGTGGTTGCCCTTTGGAATAATATCGTAAATATTTTAATTATCTCTTATTAAAAGAAGTGGGGTGTTTTGAAATGTTGAGCATCGTATCGTGACTATTCAGTGAGCCCCCGCCTAAACATGACTGAAATACGTCATCACATTTTCGACAACTGGTATTGAGGTTCCCTTCATGTGGAATTTGTGGTAGACAGAATGAAGCTTTAGCACGGATTTCATAGAGCTCTCTTGTTTCCCTTGCGTTGCATTCCGCAGCTTACTTCATCATCCATTATCATCATCATCTCGAAATGTGATGACCAATTCAGACGCGGGTCTGCGGTCTACACCGCCTCGCCACAAATTTATCCCGGTTCGATAAATATATAAATAATCCAACCGCGGCCGCCGACCGCTGGGTTGCGGTGTCACATCGCCCCGCCTACGTTGCTTGCCAACGAGGCACAGTTCCTGCGAAGGGCGTACCAGACCTCTTGCTACTTTTGACCTATTGCAACATCTTTGCTACTTTTAGTTCCGGTAACCGCAAAGCGCTCCGTAATTGTGGTTTAGTTTGTTGTTATTTAGTTTTCATTTTTCTGCCATAATTGGCAGAAATTGGGAAAGATTTCTTTGAGTTTCAGATAATTTATAGTTAACTGGTTTATGTTCTCATATTATGGATAATTTGGTTGGAAAAAATAATGTAAAACATTGATTTTCTACTCTAGATATTTATATATAACAATAAGTAAATGATTTTTAGTCACAAAATAACGACAACAAAAAGCGATGTAATGTAGGCAAAGTATTTGTGCTGTATGCTTTTAAGAGCCCTGCCTATGAGATGGGGAAAGTGTAATGATAGAGTATGCAAAGAAAAAAAAACTATTCTTGACCGTGCACTAAACAGAACTACTATTTTCGTATTTGTTGATGAGATTTACAATAAGGACTTACAGTTTCCCTTATCATTATACTTTTACAATTATAATGTATGTATCATGAAAAGGAAACAGACTCTGTTTGACAAAATACACCCACTTAATTCAGAAATTAAGGTAATTAGTGGCAATTAGTGACGAAATGCAATGTGAATGAATGGTACTCCAGAAACTGCGCGAAGCAAAAAATACTGCGAAAAATACTAGTGTCATTGCGAATTCACGAATATATTTTTGAAGATATTTCAAGTTGTGTTTGTTCTAAAGAAATCATACAGGCGCCCTTGATAAACGAGCAATGAAGAGAGCAACTCACCAAACAGGAACAAACATGTGAAATAAACCATTTCTTGTATATCCATCATTTCCTTTGTACAGTTTCCACTGCGTTAGCTCTTATAGTTCCTCTCTCACTAAAGCGCAACAAACTCATTTTATCGTTAGTCCGCTTTATTGTGCCGTCGTCGCGCCACAGCACCTGTGGCGGTGCTTAGGGTTAAGTGGTACCTCGTGTTATCTCCGCACTAAAATCGCTCGCTCCTCCTAGCGCCAAGGGTGCGCGGAGGTCTACTCGCATTCCCTTAACGAGGCGACCAGCGCTTCCGCCTCTTACCGCGAGGCGCGCTGCGCTCGGCGTGACTCGCACTGCGTCCAGCGCCTCCATTTGCGCGAGCGTAGAGTATCAACCAGAACGTCCGTAATAGGAAAATAACTGCCATTTTTTAAAGATTAACTTCTATCGAATCTGTCAACATGACACGGAACTAGGTATACAAAACACGTTTGCCGCAGAAATAGCGTAAAAGATACACCTTTGATGACCATTCAACATTAAAGAATTAGCATTCCTCTATCACCCAATGAAAACTTAAGTACTCTAGATGGTTAAATATGGTGAATTAAAGATCTTGTCTGGTGTAAAAAAGTATTTTGCTAATGATCGTTTCGATTGCGAAGCGATAAACCTCAGAGCTAAAGTTAGAATTATCAAAATAAAATTATATTAATACATATATTATAAAAATAGGGATAAGTTAATACAAAATTTTATTTACAAAATATAGATATTCTATACCAGATGCGTAAGCAAACTGGGTCGTACACACGTTGCAGCTTCCGGGCCGAAAAATGTTAAGCATCTGGTATAGAATGTCTGTATTTTGTATTAACTTATCCCTATTTTTTTATAATTCATGTGTTAATATAATTTTATTTCGATAATTTTAATTTTAGCTCTGAGGATGGTCGCTACGCGATCGAAAGGATCATTAGAAAAATAAATTTTGGATGCCAGACAACACCTTTAATTTACCATATTTAATTATTGTAAGGTATCTACCTCAGAAGCGATCTAATTAATATTCTAGATAGGTTTACTCAGAAAATTTAACCTACATAACGAATATTTTGACGTATTAAGATGAAAGAACAAAATACATTAAGAGTGTATTTTATAATACATATATAATACATTATAAGGCATATCATTATATTCAGACAACTCGAATTTTTTTAAGTTAAATAACAAAAAAACTCTAAAAAATTCAGATTTTGGTTATGACTTCCCGTGTTATCCCAACAATAAAATCGCTCGTTTCTCTTCGTTCCAGGGTGCGCGGAGCCCTTTCGGCCGCTATACGCGGGCGCAGCCTGTCTCGCATTGGGCCCAGCGCCGTTCGCGCGAGCGCGGAGTGTAAAACAGACAGCTGGCTGTATTCCAATGTCCTCGGCCTGCACGTTCACCGACTCCCGGCTTCCACGTCATAGTTCCGCTGGAACAACAGCCGGGGAAGGGGAAGGGGGAGGGGAAGGGGGTGAGGGAAGGGGAGGGGAAGGGGTGGGGGAGGGGAGGGGGTTCCGAGCGACTACGCATGGCGACGCAGTGGAGGCGAAGTCCTTGTGCTGTTCGCTTCTAGAGTCCTGCGGGGCGATGGGGTGGAAGTGGAATGACAGCGCGTGCACGGAAAACGACTGTTCACGGAGAGGTCGGATGGCCCTCTCCGGCCATACGTCTAATGGCCCGTGGTGCAGCGGCCAGACTGCTCGCATTCCACTGTTGAGTGTGTGTTTCAAATCCAAGCCGAGTTATGAGCATTTTGTGATGGACAAATGAATTCGAGGCAGATTTTATCTGGGATCTCTCGCTCTCGCTGCCTACTTCGTGATCATACCTATTTCGATGCTCGTAAATGAGATTTCAGTACTTTAGTTAGAATTCAATAAAACTATTAGAACCACAAATAAATATTAATATTAATAAACAATGACAGGAAACATCCTTTGTTTGAAATCACTTGCAAGGATAACTTTTGAGGATAAACAATTACAATTCGGATGTAACGGCTGCTTTAGTTCTTTATCAATACTATTGTCTATGAATAATCGTTGACCGGGAGGTCCTCAGATCCGAATTTCAATTGTAGTAGATTTTTCACACTAGATAGGTCGAAGTCACCCACTCTACTCGCGGGGATAATAGAACTAAGTAGTCACGTGACAGCATTATGTGTCTTGAGAGTTGTCCCCCTCTCCCCGATTACTTGTTTTAAAACAATTAGGACTAAACGCAATGATTGATTTACTGTCTGTGGAGACTCATGACTTGCGTAGATGGGAAAACACTTCTTGCAAAATAGAAAATTGGTCAAGAACTGCTCAGTTGCACGAATAAAATATTAGTTATTTCCATCTTTACATTACCGCTCTAATGTAAAGAGAGTTTATTTAATTTGAGACGTTGGAAGAGCGCCAGCAAAGTTTTCCCACAAATTCGTATTCCCTTTATTAGTTGAAAAATAGTTTTCCAATTCCCTTGGCTGTAATGAAGAAATGAAAGTGGGTAACTAGACATTCTTAAATTTACATTAAGGATAGATGTGATATTGTTGTGTTTTCAGGTGAGATATACACATATTCCATTGAGAACATTTATTGAACTTGGTGATTAAATGTGGTGACACTGTTAATTTATTCTCCGGAATTTCATTACTTGAAGTTTACAGACACAGAAAATCATATCAAGAGCGGTGACCAACGAAATGTATTAAATGCTATAGGCCACTATTTTGTTTGCAACTTTAATTAATAAAAATTTCTCAGAACAGGGAAGAATGAAACAGATGTTTTTAGCTTTTTAGTAACATACATAGCTTTTAGTACATCAAGTAGCTACATAACTTTATTTTATAAATTCTTAGCTAGAATACTAAATATCTTGTAAATGGAAATTTGGAAACAAAATTGTTTGACAGTTCAGTTTACAGCTAAACACATATTCATATTTGAACGTGTTTGAAACGTTCGCAATGATTGCCGAATATGTTCGGAATGCATGGAATGTTTCAATTAATTACTTCAATTTGGAATGCATGATGGGATCAAAAGCTAGTGTTATGTTGTTTAATAGTTCCTCCAATTTTATAAGGATTCATTGAGATCTAAAACAAAACAATGGTAAATCAAATTAAAAAGTTTCCAAATACTAATATAAATGCAGCATTTTTAGTTAAATATTATTCGGAACGTCTAGTTTTATATTTTCGATGTATGCATTTTTCGATATAATATTGCACGACATTAAAAAAGAAATGTTATTTAGTATTGTGCAAAACTTGAATTAAACCAAAGTGGCTTCCTTTTTAATCAATGAAGAAAAATTACAGATGGGCTGCAGAATTAATACAGAGAACAAGCCATACTTGTGATAAAGTAGAATTCATAGAAATTGGGCCTCTTTTCGAAATGTAAACAAACCCGAACGTTCAGCAAAGATTGGAACTTGAACGCGTAAATTAGAATATTTTGTGGTACACTCCAGAGAGTAGTTTTGGTAAATAGAGATAGAGAGATTGATGATGTTACAGAAATTTATGCTCATTAAATGTTATGATGTAACTAATCTGAAGGTTGCACTGGCATTGTACGTAAAATAATGTACCGATATAAACATTGTAAATCCTATGTAATATGCAAAAGTGATTGAAGTTTTCTAAACAAAACCATTAAGATAGTCAATGTTGACTCGTAAGTGAAATTGTGAAATGTTAATTTGTCATGGCGTCAAAGTCTCCAAACTCAATGTTCTGTTAGATCAAATTAAAATTTCTCCAAAGAGTTAGTTCAAACTCATCAATCTTCACATTCAAAATACTTATTATTTTATCCTAAAATGGTTTACAAAAATACGTGTAAAAAGAAATGCCTATTAATTCATTCAAAATATTGTGCCAATTGATAATTAATCGTCCAACTTGATGAAATTGATCAAATGGTTTTGACCTCTTTAGCAAAATCATGAAAATTGGATATAACAGTGCTTGTAATTACATATATTTATTCTCAATTTAGAATTGATGTGAAAATTACCCATGAGCTGGGTTAAAGATTTTACATGGGTGAGTTGTGGGAAACATCTTAACCTCGGCATCTTCTCGTTCTCATTGAGTAATGAATTGTAATAGTAATAATTTGAGAGCCCATGTGTTTGGTATACACAGATATTCTCAAAATACAACTGATGCAAAAATAATCTTTCGAAGAAGCGAATGTTGAATGATAATGGGCTGAGGAGTGTCTCTAGCCGTGACAATCTTTCCACTGTTATCGGCGCTCCTTCGAATAACTAGCAAGTTCCTAAACACTAATCATCAACTCCTTTATGACAGCAATGAGGATCTGAACGAACTTTTTTGTTAATCTCAGACCGTCATTGTTTCAAAAATCTAACGAGAATATAATTTCTGGGAACAAATTGAACAAAGAGTGTGTATGGATGAGACAAGCTTTCCTGCTGCTTTCTTTCTATTACCATTTATGCTGTGATCTGTTCAGAGTATCCATAGTGTTTTATCACTACAGGAAATCTCTTCTTAGTATCCAGTAATCTAATTATTCATGTGTACCTGACTGTGCGATGATCTGAGTGAATAAAGAGGACTTTAACACCCACTTTTTCCGGCTTATATTCACCATGTTCACTTCATGTAGATATGTTGCGGAAAGCATTGCTTGTATATTCGAGCAGAGAATGCACGTGAGGTGGGGCGGAGTGCCGGTGCTGTCGTAGTTTTTCCCACTGCCTCCGTCGGTTTAAGACCCCTTGAAGTATCAATCAAGTGTCTGAACACTGTTTATTCAATTCATTGCAACAAGCCATACCTGACTTCTCACAGCTGATTCACAAATAGCACATTCCCAGTTATCGAGACCTGATGAGAAATAATCTCCACTGAAAATTGACAAAGAGTATTCGTGGGTTAGATCTAAATATCTTCCACGGTATTCTCCCCAGTGCCACAGTAATTGGTTGGAACTCCCCTCTGTATTCAGCGTACTTCTTAGTATAAACTCACTTCTTAGTATCTAATAGTATCATTATTAGTGTGTCTGGTATTGATAGTAAAGAAGCATGTGAACTCACAGTGTTCTCTGGCTTACAGTCACACGGCCATTCATTCCCAATCTGACAAGAAAATTATCGTGAGATCGCGCGAGTGAGCACGTTGGGTTGTGAAGAGTGTTTGAGGGGATCCACCGTCGGTTATTAGTGCTCACAGAGTAACCTGCGAGTATCCGTACACTGAGAGCGTAGGCTTCCGCGGCCGGAGTCAGTATATAAATGGCTGTCCGGGTGACGCCGCGTCCATGGCGAAGGTGCCGACGTTTCGGTCGCCATTCTGCGACCTTCCTCAGGGCGTAAAGCAAGTACGATCCGTACACTGCCCAGCCATTTGTGAAGAAGATGAAAACTTGAAAGCTTCCTTTCCTGGTTCACAATCCACACCGTAGACGGGATGGGAAAGCATACCTCATGGGATGGAACAGTGAGTGGGAGGGGATTCTGACGAATTTTTGTCTATCGCCATAATGGGATTTGGGGGCAACTAGCAAATACAAATTTATTTTTTAGCGCCAAATAATCCAGTAATTAGGTATTTACATAGTAATCTAATTATTATATTAACAAGTACTTTTAATAAATAATATTGACATGAACACCAAGTTTTTTTGTCTGGCTTACGTCCCCCCCATTCACTCAGTCTACATCTGAAACGAAATCCATCAATCGCGGAAAAGTTCTTGAGGTTGGGTAGACTGTGAAAAATAAAAACAATATTTCGGTTTCTATAGAAAATTACCACTTCTCGAAGTATCTAGCTAATATGTACTTACTTTTTAGCATCTACTAATATTTTTATTAAGTATTTATCTAATAATATAATTACACTGGATTCTCGTTATTCTAGTGAATCAAGATTATTTGAACGCCCAGTTTTTCTGACAAATCCATCAGGTTTACTCAGAATATGCCTGATGCGACAGCCATTCTATGTGCTATCAGAGCGAGAGTGCACATGAATCGGAGGAAACAAAAACGTTCGATGTTCAGGAGCTTCAAATTTTGAAAAGAAAGCAAAAAGGTTTTACGTTCGGAACATCGATAATTTTTTCTTAACATTAATAGTTGAAGGATACTCTACAGATGCCACAGAGTTTACGGACGACTAACTTTTTTTAATTTATTTAAGGTCGCATCAACATCTAGGCCATCTAGGCCAATCTCGACCATCCGGACCGGCTACGACTAACTTTTATGCATAGAAAATTGAGTTTATATTTTAAGAACACCGTTAACTCAAAGCGGCAGAATGTGCCTGCACCGCTTCGCAAGGGGCTGGGGGCGTGTCCACGGGGAGTCTGAGGCAATCTCGAGCTGGTGTCGGCGGCAGCGCTCCTCCAAGCGACGCGCACGACGGCGCCGCAAGGAAGTGTCGATAAAATATGGGCCCGCAAAAGGCCATTTGTTTGTTTGCACTCCGACGGAGCGCGCATCGATCGCCGGCGCTTGCCCGCGGACAAATGGCCGGGATAAAGCGAT
The DNA here is from genome assembly GCA_038098605.1 of Gryllus longicercus. Classification (NCBI taxonomy): domain Eukaryota; kingdom Metazoa; phylum Arthropoda; class Insecta; order Orthoptera; family Gryllidae; genus Gryllus; species Gryllus longicercus. Next base: position 1,409,627 of record JAZDUA010000368.1, read on the forward strand.
TCGCCGCCGATAGTCGACTTATCGCGGCGGCATCTCGAACGAGTGCTTTGCTTGATGACCGACCTCGCGTTTGTTCGTTTGTCCAGAACGCCACGGGACGCGATGGCGTTAAGGTTGAGCCGTCACATATCGGGCGCAGAATGGTGTTTGTGAAAGTGAGGCTACGTAATGTTTTGGTCTAATGGGAGTAGAAGTATATGATGTCAGAATCACGATTATACCATCTTAATATTTGCTATATCTTAGTGATGACTTCGAAACGCACTCACTGGATCGAAAGATGAAATTATTGTGCTCCTGGGATTTAGGAAGTAGTTTTGCTGACGACAGTCAAGTGAACTTCTGAAAGATTAAATACAGTTACGAGCAAGGGTTTTTCAAATCGTTTATATATCGTGTTTTATCACACCGCACACCACATCTTAATGCATGTTTGGGTCAGAGAAAGACAGAAATACAGAGAGATAGCACGAAAAAAGATAATACAATTAACAAAATATATTCAAAACAGTTAAATTACGTATTGCATTTAAATTATTCTGAAGTAGATTACTTGTCACAGAATGTTAACGGACAAAATGAACATCATCATGGTTTAATGATTAACTCTTCTAATAATTGTTCATTTCTCTTGAAAATTTTTTATTCAAATTATTATACTATTATGTTTTTGCATAAATCACAAAATATTCTTCTTGAAAATGCAAAGTTCTACAAATGAGTTACACAAAATATCACAAAAAATAAACGAAAATGCAGAAATGATATAACTAAAAACAATATGTAAAATTATAATTTTATAAATACCTAGCGGTGGATTTTTAAAAAAAGTGGCCAAAATGATATAAACCTTTGTTCTATGAAAGTTCAAGAATCTCGTAAATTAAATGCAATTCAACTTTTGGTTTATTAAGATTACGTCAAGTTATAAAAATACAAGTGTAAGTAATTATTTGAAAATTTATGAAAAAGTTTTTTTTAACTTAAACTATTATTGTATCCTATGTATATATTTTAGCTAGTTATCACTAAACAGGTAAATCAATAACCTTTCAAATTGAAATATTATGCTCTTTAGTAGATAGAACTAGTAAAATAGTTTTAATGATGGAAATATATCTATAATTCACAATCACTCAAATTAAAAATTATAAAAAGTAATAAAAGATGAATTGTTAGACAAAAAGGTTTTTGCAGTCAATGTATTCCATTATTTTATCGTTCGATTTGTAAAAGAAAATTTCCCCACGTCTGTTCTCTGCGGTCTTAAATTTATTTTGTGCTTGTGATCTGTGATAATAATAGTAATATAGTATAATACAATAATAATATTAATAATAATAATAATATGTATGTAATTGTAATTGTTTATAATAGTAAACGTAATAATAATTGTTTATTAATAGTAAATTTAATATTTGTTTTATTTGGGCCTCCTACAATATCATAATTAGAGTCTGAAATACATGCACAGTGTGGGCAACTGTAAACAAATATGCAGATAGGTCTTCTGTGATATTGATAACGTAATACAGCAGTAATTGGACATGCTCTTGCATACGCCTCCGAAGTGTAAGCGGAACTTAAATTGTATTATCGGAATAGATTTAGCCAATAATTGAGATTCTCCGAAATTACTCTTACTCCCGCCACGTCGATTTGATAATCGTCTGTGGAATTCAGTGGCGTACTTTGAAATTTCAGGCGGTCGGTTTTTGAATATTCGGGCGTCGTTTTGTGACAGGCAGGAAATGAATTCTGCAATTGATGGTGATGCGCGCGTCCAAGTGAACTTTCAACTCGCGATTTGCTGTTCGCCCACCATTCTACTGTGCGTGAGTAGAACACACAAGCAATGCGTCATATAAGAAACAAAAGAGAAACATACATTTAAATTAAGCATCATTAATACATTGCCGGAGGTAGCGCCAATTTAGTATGCTATGTGAAAAATAGCACTAGTGGTACTTTAGACTGGCAAAGACTTTCCCTAGTTAGTTTTCTATTATCTTGAGTTAGGGCTAGCTTTCCAATATTGCTCCATTCTCTTCCCAGCTGCCATCTATATTCGCTGTCAGAACATCTTGCACTATCAACGCTGCTTTGATAACATTTTCAAGGAAGAGAACCTTCACACTTCCCGCCCTATCTCGCTTCTGAACCTTTACATATTGGCCCGTGGTAAACCTCGGCCACATTTCGATGTTTATGGCTTTGTTCTAGGTATTATAATCCAGTTCCCAAATTACACTTACAATTTGCACACATAATTGCCTTAAAACAGATTACACGAAAACAGCACACACAGACTTAAAAAGAGATTAAGGAAATGTGTAGTTGTTATACAGGAGTACGAAGGGGGGGAGTCTGAGAAGGGACTAAGATTGCTTCCATGGCACGAACAGAGTTTGGAACTTTTATGCTTTACGCCGGTTTTGAATCAGGAGCCTTAAGCAAGGAATCCATTTTCAACACCCGGCGCGGTCCGACTGAACTCGGCTCGGTGCAGCGCTGCCGAAATGTTTTGCTTGAAATTTAGTTACATACCACCTCTGCCTGGCGGCGCATTGGTCCGTTCAGAACGCTTCCCCGAGAATTAAACACGGTGAGTCTGACGGCCATCTTGATTTGGTGACGGACGGCCATCTTCACGGCCGTCAGTGATTTGGCGTGCTGCTCTAGGAAGTAACAGTTGCAATGGACTAGCGAGGTCTTGTTTATCGGGTGTTACTCACTATCTTCCTTCCTCATTAGTTCCAATGCTGTCACAAATACTAAACGACATATGATGGATATCATGTAAAAAAAGTATTTTCTAAATTAATGCGCATCATTTAACCCAATATTCAGACGCATAAATGTATGATACATATGCACACAATTTACGAATATATATATATATATATATATATATATATATATATATATATATATATATATATATATATATATTGAAACGCGGAGCGTTTCTTCAATTAATTAGAAACACAGAGCATGTTATTCCAATTACGACCATTTTGAACTGCGCGGCAATAGCGACGAGCAACGAACGGGACATGGGAACGAATCAGGCGCGCAGGCGGCGAGAGCGGGCGAGACAACGGCAGTTGGGCAGTGTGAGATAGAGCTCGAGAGAGGTCGGAACGATATTGGTGCGCACGGTAAAGAGGACAAAATCAAGTTGACTAGTGTAAGGAAAACTATCAGGAAGTGAGTGAAACGTGATAGTGGCAAATGTTGAACAGTGCAAGCTAATGATCGTGTTCATAGTGTCAGAAACAGTGGAGAAAAGGGGCAAAACTATAAATCGCGTAGCTGATACCGGCATGGGTGGTAGCCACGTGCTCGCATGGTGGTAAATGGGAAAGTGGAGGAGAATCGACGAACTGTGTTACAATGAAGCAGCGAGATATACTGCAAGGACTAGACAAACAGTAAGCTAGAAGCAGTGCATACTCCAGTGGAACGACACGTGCAACGGTCGGCGTCAAAGCAGAAGGATTTGCGCAATCGCCGCCGTGGGCCGACGACGCGGGAGCCCGCCCTGCCAACCGCCCGAAGGAGCGCCGAGCCGCACCGAAGGTCACCGATCGTCGCAGCCGTTGGAAATCATCAGAGAACAAACGACATATTCTCGGTGTCCGAGGTATTGTAAAATCTAAAATCGTAAACTGAGTTTTGGTACCAAAACAGGGAATATTTGTATTTAAGGCAATGTACTAAATGTGTGATTCTAGAAATAAATCGTGTTTTTGTTCAGACAAAGTTATAACTTTGTTTTGCCAATGTGTTGCCGAATCCTTACGAGACCCATTCACGAGACAAGACACCCGTCCTTTCCAAATTTAATGCAGTGAAAAGTACCGCCAACCAGGTACGTCACAATATGTATACATATACATATACATACATACCCAACCAGATTTAAGTGTCGTACGTGCGATGGTATTAGTCGTTTTCGGGGATGTCCTACATGCAAACTTTACCCATATCTTGTAGTTGGTCGAGTTTAGCGTTTACTAGTTTCTAAAATTCGGTGGTTTTAGTTAAATCGTACTTTTTGCTATATTTATAAGTGATCTGACCTGAAAATATTCAAACAAGAAAATTAAACAATAATTTGGGAAGAACATTGATTAAATGTTGTACGAGCTTCATATAAATTACCTCTTAAATTTACAAATCCTTTTAAAATTGAAGTTGAGCAAAATTACATGGATTGGATTCTTTTTGAAAAGATCCTTACGGTTTTCGACTAATATTGTATTTTTTGTTTCCTCTGGTTACATTGTCCTTCTTGCTCCCACTCTTCCACTTCGCAACTAACATCAATTCCTTTTCGGGAGAATCAATTCTATTATCAAATCCTCTCCGTCGCTACTGGAACAGGTGGCGTCCCGTGCCGTTTCCAGCTAGGTCGTCCGTTATAAACGGATGACTTGCAAGCTGAGACTAAGTCGTGCCGTGCCGGCCGGTGAAATGAGTTCCCTGCTTCTAGTGTTCATGTAATTGGCGTAATCTCCCTCTTGCCCCTGCCTCAGGAGGCCCAGGAACTCGACCGTGCTGTTTCTAAACGTGTTCCGGTTATGTGACATAATTATAAGTGGATAAAAGTAATAAAATAAATGAAACTTCAGTTTTTATGCATACGCAGCATTTAATGTAGTTTTTGGAATTGAATGCATGTATTTTAATGGCTTTGACACCATTCGTTTCCATAGTAAAAATGCAAACAAGGTTTTTGGTATTAGATTATATTTGCATCTCGCTCATTAATAATTTTATCAAAATTAATTAATAATGCACAAAATGTGGAACATAATATTTACAGTACCTATCAGTTAAAACAGCAGTTCACTACACTTTCATGTAATATTTTTATTGAGGATATTGTGTTTTCTACAAATAGATTTTTTTCACATTTGCTCAATTTGTCGGTCCTCTAATAGTAGGGTTCATGTATTCTTCGAAGAATATCATAAAAGAGTGAAACATTTTTCTATTCGCATTTTCACTGAAAAACGTGGAGCCATTACGAAGTTACCAGTCGATACGTTTATAACGTATTGATGTAATAATGCGTTTTTCTGAATTATAGTGCGTAGAATCGATATCATTCTGCAACAATAAAATAAGCTTAATATTCAATACTGCCGCATTTGATTTGTTTTTAAATCCAACTGTGCCTAAGTATGTGATAAAACAAAAAAATCATGGAATAAGAGTTTCTTTTAGCAGTCTACTAGTAAAATTTATGAAAGGAAGTATCATGTAGCGTTTCTGCTCGTCCAGTAAAAATTATAAATCATAACGTAGATTATTATTTGGTTCAACGCTTCAATACAACACAGTGAGAAAAAGAGTTCCTCAAAGCACTCTGAAAAGTCGTTAATAGAGTTGCAATTAAGCTGACACGTTCATTACTCGTATTTGCTGCGAAGTAAAGGACTTTTCAAGTATTTTTCTTCCACACTGCTTTTATTAGAGCGGTTTCCAATCAATACAAAATTATTTACGTAATTGAATTTAAAATTTACACGTATTATTGCAAATAACGTTTTGTAAGTATTAAAAAATGTCGGTCTCTACAATCTAACTTTAATCAGGATGTTTATTAATAAAACAACCTGTCGTATAACACGATATATCTAGAACGACCTAGCTTTAATACCATGATAATGATTTCTCCAAAAGAAACAATCTTTTATTTTTAAGTTATTCCCTGTGACTGTCCGCGAGGGACCCTGATGAGGCGTGCGCGGTTTTTGAGTTACTTCGGCGGCGGCAAAGCGCGCAATGAGGCCGGGCGAGGCGGGCGCTGGCGGCGGGCAGAAGTTGGAGGTCCCCCCGGCGAGAACTCAGCTACGGAATGCGTGGGGCGGGCAGGGCCAGGCGCCTAAAAGAACGCAGGGACGGTTGAAATGGCGGCGATGAAGGTCACGTGGTCAGCGGTGTTGTAAAATAGGGAAATAATTTGGAGTTAATAAATTTAAGGACTACATAATTTAGTCTAACAAAGAATGACTACGATTATAAACATCTGAAAATAATTTCAGTTTTTTCCAAGAACCAGCGAAAAAATGTTTCGGTGAAGGCTACCTGACGTTTTCCCCCCTTGCTTATTAGCTTTTTTATTCAAAATCAACAAAAAAGTATCCAAACATTATGATTATTTAGTTTAAATATGTATCAATATTTGAAATATCACATAAACAGAAAATATTTAAACACTGGGTTGTGGTTTCCATTATAACTAATAATTAGGTGATATTTTAACAAAACATTGTTCCTATAGAACCAAATATTACATTTAAAATAATTATAAAATTGATAGAAATAAAACTCAAAGACACAAAAAATTTGGGTTCTGAAATTACACACTTGAAATTCACGAAAAAAATTGTTGGAAGTACGAAAAAGTGTAAATAATTACAGAATCTCATACATTTATTTTTTTGAGTTTGAAAGTATATGAAGTGGAGGAGACACATAATGCTTACGAAAACTGGATAAACTCTTGTTATCTTAAATTTTCATTTCTTATTACAAAATGTAATATTTAAAGCTCAGGAAAAATGTCCCTAATTTTTTTCTTAAAACCACTTGCAGACATATTTTGTGTCAATATTATGTAATAAATAAAATAAAATAAATAAGAGTAAGTGAATGTACATAAAATAATTAGAATCAGAGTTTTTGTGTGCATGCAAGGGCATGGAACTTCCTAACAGATCATTATCACCCACAAATTAAATCCCCAAACTGCGCATATCAAATCAAATTTTTATCGAAATAAGTGAAATAGAATTTATTGCGAAAATACAGCTTCCAACGTCGCCTGATTTTTAAACGGCAATGAATCGCGGTGCGATTTCCCATGTCAAAATGCAGCTGCTAACTACACGCATCCGCGTTGCGACATGTTGGCGCAAATCCTCCATGAACAAGTGCCGCGCAAATCTCTTCTGCAAACAATGGCGCGGCGAGTGGCAGCGTTGCGCGCGCGGTCTGGCGGTCAGCAAAGAGAAACAACGCGATGGCGCAGCGGCCGATTGGCACAGCGCGATCTTCGCCGACGCCCTGTCCCACGGCCTTCGGCGGATTCGACAACATGGCCCGTGACGTGTCCGCTGCCAGCGCTGCCATAACGCTGATGCTAACTTTGCACACCATTGTCAAAAGTGCGAATAAAAAATACACACAACGTAAGTGCCATTGTTATCTTAGCCATAACTACCGTCAGCACCAACAATATCAAAAATAAAACCACACTAAAGGCGTAGATCGTAACTCACTGCTACCACATCATCGTTACCACCAATACATCAGCATTATACTACTCGTACAAGAAGCTTCCGGGAGAGCTGGCTCAGAGAACCAACTGACGTCACTGCAGTGCCTCTGACCGGGAGGGTCTTTGTTCGAGTCCCGACGGAGGCACATTAGCTAGATAATTAGGTCGAGTGCAGTCACTCTCTGGAGGGGAATTCTAGTGGCCAGCTGCTCCGATCGGTAGTTTTCCATGGTTCCTCCGGTCAATCCCAGGAGAATGCTGGAGCAGTTCTTTAACAAACGGGCCGTGGACCCCGCGCGATATTTCCTTCCTCTTCCTTGACCTCTTCCTCATGCTTCACACATACACTTACAGGCACTACATTATCCCATATGCTGGTCGGGAGCTCAGAGCTTGTGCCGGCTGGGGCGGTGCCCCGCTGGTAAGAGATGTCTAGTTGGGAAGGACCCCGCTAGCCGACGGTAGGTCGGCATCGGATTTTACCGTCTAGCATTGGAAAATAACCGTTTCCTCCCGCAATCAAACACACACTACACTTACGGGACAAATTACCTTATCAGCTGACACGCTCGGAATCACTAATCAACGAATCAAAATAAAAATACAAGCAGCTACCATAAGTATCTATATGTACATTACAACAATAGCGACGCTCCATCAGATAGGAACTAAAATACCACGACGAGTAGCACCACTGTCACTAGGGAGAGATCATATTTGCCCCACCACTACCACCACAAATGATATCCACCACATTCACCCCCACCACAGCCGCCCCTACACCATTAGAACCGTATCCTGAAACCGCTCTCAATGAGTCACTCTCCTTCATGACCACAAATGCGTATACATCGCCACCGTCTCCATTCCATCCACATCTTCACCCCATTGCTGTACTCCCATGACAATCACTTTACCACCTGCCCCACAGCTACGTCTTCCTCGTTGGAATGACACCTAACACACTTGCCTCTCAAACCCATGTCTACGTATTTTATCCTGGCTAGAGATGTACGTATATCTAGAGCTGTAAATTCGTAAGTTCCGGTAGTGGCAAGTAAAAGAACCCTGGTGGAAGTGACCGCCAAAAAGATGTTCCTCCAATAACTTCCTGTACAAATGATATCTCGCGTTCTTACAGGCCGTTAGGATACTATAAGTTGAAATAGGCATCTGGTAGACAAAATGATAATCTCGGGTGCTGCAAGGAAAAAGGCTTTAAAGAGCCCTTCACCCGCGAGCAGGTTCAAAAAGAAGTCCGCGACAGCGAGGTACTTCGACACCGACCCATTTCGAGTTAAACCGCACGAAAATAGTTATTTACGTAGCAAGAACGGAAAGTATAAATGAAATGTTGATGGACGAGGCGAGAGGAAATTTTGAAATGTACACAATGGTACTTCCGAACAAGCTGCTTACATTTATTTTTAGTACGAAATAATGGAAACGTAGAAGTATATACTCTTGGGATCATTGTCAATAACCGGGGTGGCAGCCACGTTAATTCATGTTGCTCCAGTGTTTTGTTTACTTTGCAGTACCCATTTGTTCCACATTCCTGTTCGCCCTCCCTTTTTTGCGGAATGCATACTGTCATACTCCATTAAGCCGCGCGCATACTGCAATGTAACACTTTCCGAACAGTAAACAGTGAAAGTAAGTAACTAGTTTCTATGCATGAATGCAGAAAACAAGAAACGTAGCTGTTTCTACATTTCCACCTTCACAAAGACGACAAACATCTATATTGCTAATTTCCAAGGCGCAGAAAAATTGAAAGTAAACTACAGTTATGGCCATGGCCAGGCCATGTAACAGGTGATTATGGTTTTGCTAGTTCCATAAAAGCTTGTAAAAATAGATGATGAATTACATTAATGAGTATTTCACCATAAAAGTTTTAAAGAAGTAATCTGGTCAAATAATGTACATCGAAAAAGTCTAGTTTTAGGTTAAAAAAATATAAGTCAAAAAATGGAGAAAATATCAGTCCGCCAGTTCATGAGGGATAAATGTTTTCTCTTTTGGTCCAACCAATATATGTAAGCTCTGAATAATTCCAGAGTTGTACGTTTTTAGGCCTATCCTTTGTTAAATCACAATAAAACAATTGTTTACTTTTGTGATCAACCGGGGAACTTGGTTATCTCTTTTAGAACATTATTTTACTTATACTCGTTTAACCTAATATTCCTTAATTATAGAAAAACATTTTTATGAGCTGATCACCAGGGACCACATTTTTTTAAAAAACATTTAAAATTTGAATCCCAAATACAGCAAAAAAGTGGAACCCACGAAATAATAGCGTGATTATTCTTTGAAATATAAACAACAGACAAATCAGCAAAAAATGATTTTTTAAAAGTATTTGTCAGTGAACAATCCCTTTGAACTGATCGGATGCTGCTTGGTGTTTGGAACTTCCGAGCCCTTGTGAGTTGTATCCAGTTTTGATAGAACGTACGCCTACCTCGCTGATTGTGTGTCCCGTAATTTGAATAGCCAACGGAATCCATTGTGTTCACCAAGTTCGCCGTGTTGCAGCGCCTTGTACTGCCTTCCTTCCTCCATTACTGTACAACATTCCATGCTCTTGGAATCTGTACGTACGCTTGCTATTGCTGGTCGCTCCTGCGGAGGTCCATTAGTTCGCCTACACATTTTTATTCACTCCACCACACTTTGACTCTTTTATTTCCTTAGCATTTTTGCCCAAGACAGTATTATTCTTGAAATGAGCGTAGAAGAGGAACATATTTGATTACGAAAATTGAATGGTACTTTTCTTCTTAAGGAGACGGTCGAATTCAATGATTGATTAATAATTTCGTGTTTCCGACCGCGTTAACCACTAGAATCATTAGTCTCGTAATTGCAGTGCCTATTTCATTACAGGGGTGGGGGTGGCGGGGTTCGTCTAGCGCTGGCCGGTGATATTCACCGCCGGGCACCCGGGCAGCTTCTACCAGCACCGCCCCGGCCGGGACGAACCGCCATTTGTGTCCACAGTCCATGTAAGTGGAAGTACATGTAGGCGAGGAGTGAGGATAAGGAAGATGTGAGACAAAGGAAGAGGATGAATGATCGCGTGCGGTCCATAGTCCTTTTGTGAGGGCACTGCTCCGGACTTTGCCTGGAGTTGATCGGAGAAACCCCGGAAAACTACCGAATAGAACTGCCAGACGCTAGAATTCTCCCTCAGACAGCGGCTAAAGTATATTTAGCTATCTACCTAATGTCAAAAATCCTGCTATTATAAGATATTCCGCTTATTTCGTGTTTTTGTAGCACTTTGTTGAGGTATGCTCATTACTACTGTAACCCAGAAACAAGAGAATGACTGACAATACTGGCCACTTTCTGGATATTAAAATTTTTTCTTCGCCAATTTTTTTCTTAATCTTCAAACTACCTGAAGCAGGGAGGACCATGGACAAAACTCTTCATTGCTTTTCTTCGGCCCTCGCCTTCTCCTCGCTCTCTCGATGCCAGGACTAGCCTCCACTGTCGCTGTCTTTCTCTGTCCCGCCCACCCCCGCTGTCCCACTCCACACTCAGCATCGCCGCGGAGACAGTCGAGGCTCCCACAATCGCGATAAGCTCCGTTTAAAAGCCACGGAAAGTTCCGCAGGAGATAAGCGTAGAATAAAGCGAAGAGGTTCCTTATTTCTCGGCCTATCTCAGCCTATTTTCGCGGCCCATCTGAAGCACTGATTCATGAGGTCGCGCTGTTTATTTTACGTGAAATGCAAAACGAATATCCCCCTGCATTGCATCAAAGTTGCATCATTCGATGCTTCCGAAGTAATGTAGTTTGAAAGGGATGTGTTAATTAAAGTGAAGGCGATGTCAGCACCAAAGAGACCAAGTAATATCTCCGCCGAGCAAAGGAGATGAAACTTATAATACTTAAATAAAATAATCTCGTTTGCTCGCTCATGCAACTCACCTTTCTGATAACTATTTTAAGATATTTATGATACGAGTGGTAAAAGTGACATTTATTTTCCGAGTAGGAAAGTGGGGACACGAGACGTAGTGTCGCAATCCTATGAGCAAGATGAAATCGCTTTTACCACGTGTGTCAAACACTATTTTTAGATAGCCTTTCTGACACTCATTTCAATATTATTTAAGGATTCCAAACACTTAATGTTACATAATGGCCAGTAGTAGCTGGTTTGGTCAAGCGAATTTATTTTGTTTTCTTTTTGCATTTATAGATTTTTATGAATCACAGATTTACCAAGAAAATGTATAAGCTTAAAGAAACATGAAATGAATTTTAATGGATTTCCTCGCCTTTTTCGAAATATTCGCAAACATTTGAAAGAGTACACAATTATTATTTTCTTATAAGGTGTGATAAATGAGTGGGATAAAATTTTTATTTTCATAAGTCCACTTTTTTTGGAAAGGGTAGCAAGACTGCCTTTCGTTTTTGCCTTAATTGCCATTAAAAATCACCAAAAAACATAAATTATCCGTCTCTACATCACTTCAAATTTTGTGTCAGTGCCTCTCGGTTCATTTCGTTTCATATAATATAAGGGGTAAATGAAAGAGAGTTTATTTCAAAAAAAAAAAATAATGTGGTTTAAGCCTATTTTTATGAAAGAGTGATTTAAATATCGAGCTACAGGTATAAAAAGTAATGTTTGTTCTTAAATGAAGCACTAGTAAAAATTAATTGTTTTAAAGTTAGCAAAAATCTTCTTGACACTCTGAGAAAAAATTAAAACACTGTTCTATTAAAACACGTAAATGAGACGTAATATCGAAGATACATTTAAAATACATACAAATATATGAGTGGAATAATTAAGTATTTTATATTTAAAAGTTAAAAATAAAATAATTGCATACCCTTTGATTAAAATCAAATTTACGAAACTGGGATTAGTGACTTTACAACAATTATTAAACAATTTTTTATAATCCGCTATTAACTACTATCAATATTAGTTGATAATATTTCCCAGGATCATCGTCAAATTTAATAAAAAATTACAATACAATGGAATTTGATGAAAATGGATAAAATGTACTATGCATGTATAGTCTCCTATTAATGCACTGGATGAGTAATCTAATTCATCCCAATGGTCTCGTTTGATTATTCTCCAATCTCAGATCCTAACTATATGTCTTTCAATACTTATTTCGCGAATAACTATCAATTTAGTGAGTATTAAAAAGCCTAATGGGGCCAGTTTAGCTTGGTAAGGACCCAGGTAAGCAGCTTCTTCTCAGTTTGTGCCTCCTCCCTTCCCGCGCGCGCTCCTCCCGCGCAGGGCAGCAGGCGAATTAATCACCGGAATTTCCCGCCATGGGGGGGGGGGGCGCCCGCGCTAATGCGCCGGCGCCGCGAGCGCGCGCAAATACGAGGCGCCCTCCGCCCGCGCGCCGCACACAGATCAATTATTTGCTCGTCGCCAGCGCGCTCGCCACGCCGCCCGGCCCAGGGCGGGGCGGGTTCCGGGCGGGGTGGGGCGGGGCGGGACGCGGCGGTGTGGGACTAGGCAGGACGGGGCGGGGCTAGACGAGACGAGACGCGACGCGACTATACGCGACGAGACGAGACGAGACGGGACGAGACGGGACTGGACGGGACGAGACGGGACTGGACGGGACGAGGCGGGGCGAGGCGGGGCGGGGCGAGGAGGGGCGAGGCGGGGTGGGGCGGAGCGAGGCGAGACGAGAGGGGACGGGATGGGACGAGGCAGAGCGGGGCGGGACGGGACGGAACGGGACGGGACGGGACGGGACCGGACGGAACGGGACGGGGCGGGACGGGGCTGGGCGGGGCGGGGCGAGGCGCGGCGGGGCGGGGCGGGGCGGGGTGAGGCGGGGGGTGAGGTGGGGCGGGACGGGACGGGACGGGACGGGGCGGGACGGGGCGGGACGGGCGGGGGTGGGAGCGGGGCGCGAGTGGCGAGGGCGAGGGGCGGGGCGAGGGCGCATATCGGCACCGCTCGCCAACGAGGCTCCCCGGGAAATCACACGCGGGTCGTTGCGCTCGCATGTGCCGTGCGGGGCGATAGTGGGCGATGTATTTGCGGGAGGCAGGGAACGAAATGGCCGGAGAGGGGGAGATGGATGTGGAAGGTACGGCGAGTGAAGGAGACGGCAGTCGGTGTAAGAGTGTTATAGTTATAACGAATGTTGGTGATGACTTTAGTGAAAGAACACCACTTCTTTGGACATGGAAAGAACACACGTGGGAAAGAACAAAAACACAGTTTGGGATTAAGAAAGGAAGGAGTGTGAAGTATGAGAATGGAATTGATTTCTGAAGACTCAACAACTTCTCAGTGATCGATAGTTTATATATTTTGTAAAAACTTCAAGAGCAAGTATTATATAGAAATGTATTGTTTGTTATTAAATTATGACTATCTAACAAGGGACCCAAAGTTTTGCAATGCAATACAATCTTCTAATCCTTCCAATGCATTTAAAAATAATATACATTTTTGATAATGAAACACTGAGTTTCGTTTTGTGTCTTTTAACTCCAAAACCTCGACGAGAATTCTGTGTTAATAGTTGAAGAGGTAGATAAAAACGGTTATTTGAATGGAAAAAAAATAATATGGCATATGTGAGGTAGAGTAAGAACACTATTAATACATAGTGAATATCAAGCTGGAGGTTAAGACGCTAGTAAGTTATAAAGGAAATAGCACACATCTTTCACATAGGGCTTTGAAACAATAGGGAGAAAGGAAGTTTTCAAGTCACTCACACGACACTCAGTATCTAATGTTATCTTGGTCTTAAATAGTGGACATATGGAAATGGTTATAAGGACGGTAATAGTTCTGGACGAGTAGTCCTACTTAGAGTCACGCAGTGGTGAATATGTACATAAAAGAAAGCGAGGACCTTTGTTGACATCACAGACCAGTAGTGAAGAAAAGATAATAGCCGTAGAAAACATTGTTATCGAAGAAATCTGTGTAAATAACTTAATTAGAAGGAAATTTTTACAGAGAAGGACAATTGGAATCACATACGAACGGGAGTTACGTTTTAGGAATAAACAACAGGAAACGAGGAAAAACGGTATAGTAAGAGTGTACACAACAAAGGAGATTATTAGGTAAACTGGACAAAAATATCTGAACTAATGTTTTTTCCAAGATTGGAATTCAAAATAGAAAGCATTTATGACAAATGTAGTGAACGTAGACACGACAGCATGACCTAAGAATTTAAATGTCACAGGAGGTAGGTAGCGCGCAAATTCGGACCGTGAAATCACAAACTACTCCAACAAACTAGTTCAACAACAGGGGTGGTTGGTAGGGGCAATAGAAGAAACGGTAACGACAACAGCAGAGTTTGCCTGCAATGGGGGCGTGTGTGTGTGTGGAGCCGCCGAGGTGAGGGGAGGGAGAGTCGGGGGCGAAACACTTTCCACGGCAGCTGAAGGACGCTTGCGCGCAGAGGAACTCAAACTCGGTCTGGGGAAGCGGTAAATAATGCATAAGTTGCCACGAAGCGCGGCGCGGCCGCGCACGGGGACCGTTGCAAACAACCACCGCCCCCACCCCGGCCCCGCCCACCCACCGACCACGCCCCCTCTTGCCACCCCGCAACTCCCTCCACCACAGCCGCCATCGCCCTTCTACGTCGCCCTCCCCATGCCTTCAGACCTTCACTTGTTTTTGGTTTGGTTTGTTGGTCAACCTCTTTTAGTTGGTTTTGGATGATTTCGTTGGTTCACCACTACAACTCCCATCACCTCCACTACCCTTATCACCCCTACCGCTACCTCCATCCCTTCACTACCTCTGTCGTCTTTCCCATCGGATTCACTATTATTGCTCCTTTGTCGTAGACGACCTCACCTCTCTCATGATCTCCATGACTCACACCGATCCACAGCTCCCTCGTCAACATCCACCCACGTACCCTCTTGCTTCCTCCAACCTCGAAAATCGTCTTAATCCCCTCCCCCTACATTTCGCTTCTTTCCGTTGCCTCCCACTCCCTCGCCGTTGGGTCTCTTCACTGCCCCTTTCTGGCCCTAAAGAATTCACCATCCACTACAAACTCTCACCTCTGGTGGTCGCATCCCTAGCGACCGCGCCGCTCTTTCCGTCTGCCACTAAACGACCACGTCTTTCACCCGCCTACTTTTCTCTTTTCTCTATATTTTCACATCTATGCCGTTGCTGAGTTCATCAACCTACTCCCTCCATTCTCTCTCTCTGTCTTTCTTTCTCTCTCTCTCTGTCTTTCTTTCTCTCTCTGTCTCTCTTTCTCTTTCTCTCTATTTCTCTCTCTCTTTCTCTCTATTTCTTTCTCTCTTTCTCTCTATTTCTCTTTCTCTTTCTCTCTATTTCTCTCTCTTTCTCTCTTCCTCTCTTTCTCTTTCTCTCTCTCTTATTCTAGCACCTGTGTCACTTTTGAATTCACCGTGTCCACTATCATCACGTCCACACCAAACACACACATCAACCACCCCCTCGTCCCCCTTGCCCCCTCACAGACCTCGCCACCCCACCACCCTCCCCGCCTCCACTACTCAAATCGCCTCTTCGCCACCCTCGCTCGCTCCCTCGCCTCACTGCCCACTTGGCCTCCCGCTCTCAGCGCCCTCGCCGCTGCCCCCCCCCCCCCCCAGAGCGCGCTCGCTGCGCGGCCGCCACTTGGCCCCGGCCGCGCGTCGCCCAAACGAGTATTGTGGGGATGTTTTTGCCGTCGTCTGTTGGCCTCGCAAACGCCTTTCTTCCCCTTTTTGCGTTGCCTTCTTCTACTGCGTTCACTTTTCCCTCGACAATGGGGTGCTAAATCTTCTGGAAATTTCTTGGGTTTGCTGCCACCGAGTTTTTCTCCATCTAGGTATCTAGTTGACTCTGTCACGGAATTTTTATTCCCAAGCAGTATGTCAATCCCATGACAAGGGTGTGTTAATTTCGAAGTGTTTTGCTGTTTCTCTTTTACTTCAAAAACGTTAAATAAATCTTGAATATCCTAGATAATTTCTTACTTTTTTATTGAAGAAATCTGGGTACATAACTTAATTAAAAGGAATTTGTTATTGTATGAGTCGCATTTTCTTTTTCAATGACTGTTTTAGTAGGTTAAATATTGATACTATGTAAAGAGTGTAACTAAAAGGAATCATTTTATTAAAAAAGAAATGCGCCAAACAAAGTAATGAAGTTTTTCTTCTAATCTAAAATTTATGGTATTGCACTTTTTTATCACCTAACCACGTGTATTATTACGTATTTTCTATACTTTTTTTAATAAAAATGTATAAATGTAATAAAAATTTATTAATAATGTATCACTAACAAGTTGGAACATGATTATTTTCGCCTTGGCCACTTAATATCTTGATCCTTGATCTTCAATTAACAATTTTTCTCCTGTGTATAACATTTAAGTCTTCGACACATATTAATTATTTGTAAGTGCGAAAATAAGAAAGAATAAAACAGCCATACCTGTCATTGTCAAATATAAAATATCATTAAATTATTTTAGAATAGTTTTTGTATAATAAAAACTCAAGCGATTGCATTTTGATGAATGCATATCGTGTTATTACATTATGTACCACAAAAATATTTTACAGTATTATAACTTCGATATTCCCCTTCCACATCAATATTATTTCATTGCTTAATTTGCAGAAGTAAGCATTGCTACATTACAGAAAGATATATCAAGACAAACATTAGATGTATAACTTGTAAAATACAATGATTTGCATAAGAATCTTCGCAATGAATATTAATTTTTGGAACCGGAAAAAATATTACTTCCACTGTACAAATTATTGCTATTTGATTGGCAGTATTGTTATTATCGCTGTGCTATCAACTGAGTATCAACGCATTGTTATTCTCAAATGGATTACATGAAATTTGTGTTGATATGCTGAATATCATGCACATCAATATGATACCGTATTCTAACTTTCATCATCATAACTGTTACGACGTCTGAAACTCTTCTTTATATCTCACTCTTACCACTTTACAATTGGTTAAGATTTTTACATTTAAACTTGTCTTGTTAACATTTACTACTCTGTAACGCGTATTTACACTCATTCTGCTAGTGGACAGGAAACTCCAGATTACGTCAAGCCCTCGCAGAAAAGGGAGTCCCTGTGTTGCGCTGTGGGAAGTGGACCAGAGAAACACTGCATTCCCAGAAGGGAGACAGAAGCTGCCCCTGTTTGCCAGGCTTAATATGTATGTTTGGAGAAGCGATTACACGCAATGAAAATGAGTTATGAGGCAAGACGCTGAGAAATTTCATTAGGAACGTGATGAGAGGGGGGCGAAGAAGGTAAGGGAAACTTTGTTGGCTCGCAAATTGTGGAATAAGCGCTTGGAGAAATGTAATTGTTCTGGAACAAGACCAACAAACTAGTTAAGTTGTCTTTACCTGTCTTTTCTAATAAATTATTGGCTCAAAGGATGTGGAATCGTTTGGGAAATTCTTACTGAAATGTAGACATTATTTTTAAGTAAAGATTAATGTCCTGAAAACATTAATTTTGTCATTATAATACGTTTGTGAAAAAACAAAAATTCGTTAACTAGTTTGCGTCACCTTAATTAATGAAAATTAAATGCAAAATAGTCATTATAATTTAATTCAATAAAGCAATAATATGTGACCTAAGTTTAAAAAGAAATTATAAAAACTTACTTAAGAATAAGTACAAAGAGAGACGGGTTCATTTTACTATTTACTCATATCAGTGAATCTAATGCGTCTTTTATCAGAGCTTTTTTATCAGAGCATGTGTAATTTTCATTAGCTGCCATTGTACGCTGAATTATACGGGATAACATGACGTCATAGAGTGTATATTTCCCTATCTGTAAGTGCATTGCACATTCAATACATTCATATACTGGGTGATTTTCATGACGAGCAACAAATCTCAGTATGCTAAAGGTGTGCTCTTCACTTTATTTCAAACTTATCATTGGCAAAACTAATAAATCATATGGACATCATTTTCATTTAAGACTCATATTATGAGGACCAGAAAAATGCACCACCTTCTTACGCGACCCGTTCGAACAGTCGCTCCTCCACCGGGCCCTGTGTTGTGAATGTTTTATATTCCGCCTGTGTGTGGGGGGAGGTGTGCCCCTGGGGAACGGAGCGCGTGGCGCCTGTCGCGCCCGGGGCAGTCAGCGCCGGAGGCGGGGGCGGGGGCGGGGGCGGCGGCCCCGCTCGGCCTGTTGCGGACACGCGACGTGCCGCAGCTGCGGCGGCGGCGGCGATGGCGGCGGCAACGGCCGGGGCGAGGCGCCTGCGGGCGGCGGCCGCCAGGGAGGAAAAGAGACCGCGTGGGAGGTTAGCGGAATGTGGGCATCAAAGAACAGGCTGAAATTCCAGGTAATGTTGTTCATTAGCACAGTAATGTATCGCATGGAGTATGTGTGCACCTACTGTATTTGAAGAGCTCAAAGACGTTAGGTTCTAATAAAAGACAAAACCGACACACGTCAAACCATAAAACCCTATTGTACTTTATACTTTGCGCTACGTATAGTATCCAGTCGTCCTTACATTCATAAAAAGAAAAAAAATATAAACATACGATAACTTTCCTTTCTTGTGTGCAAATAATAATTAATGGCTTCTAACGGTTTGTAGTGCCGTCTGCGTATTGATATTTGGTACTTTGCTGTGAGTTGTTTAGGACATATATAGTTATGTTGCTTATTCAACTCAATTTTACACGGTCTACATTTCATGTCATACATTCATTCTTCTTTCATATTATGTGGCCTTTTGTTCTTTCATCTCTACAACTAACATATTTAGCAACGAAAAACCTGACTGTGTTCAGGCTTCAAAACTGCAATTTCTTATTTTTTGCTTCATAAATACGATTATCTTTATTTTCAAATTAAACCTAATTAACTTTTACGTCTATTGTAAAATGTTTCAATAATAACATTGGTCAACGAGGTTATTGGTTATCCCAAACAGAGATCATGGTCTAGCATTTCTAATGCTGAATCCAGAAAAGAAATCAGTTTTGGAAACGAATGGTTTTCACAAACATATTTGAAGTACTCGTACATTGTTGACCTAAAAAATGCATTGTGAAACACGACTAGTTCTTCCACACATACATAAATTGTAATTCTCTTGCTTCATCCTATGCGCAAGTTATTGTTTACCCAAATTTAACAGTTTTATCTCCGCAGATATCGTTTATCATTGTTGGAAAGTTTTCTTTTCATCTTGGAAGGTTAACTGTTTATAAACGCTTTAGAGAGCGTGTTTTTCAGGTGTGTTTGTAGTGCACATATCACCCGAATTTTACTGTATGTTGCGTGTATTTCTTAAATAGAATCTCTATAAAAATGTCACATAAATTGTCGAATGCCCAGAAAATGTCTGTTTCATATGTTGAGAGTTTACTGCAATGAGCGATATATGCAATAATTTTTTACGCTCTCTGAAATCTCATCTAGTCGCCTAGGCAACTCTAAGGCTTCTCAGCAACTTATTATTTCAGGAGGGAGTTGATACCCATTCTCTAATGTCACGGAGGCTGTGGTGTCCCCGAGGGCTACGGCGATGGATACGGCGCGTTGTCAGTGGCAGTTGCGCTGGCTGCGGAGAGGGGCGGGTGAATACTGGAGCTGTGGGCGCGCCGGCGGCCTACGGGCGGTGCGGGGGCGGCGCGTGAGCGGCGCGGAAGCGGCGCGGGGGCGGCGCGGGGGCGGTGCGGGGGCGGCGCGGGGGCGGCGTGGAGGCGGCGCGGAGGCGGCGCGGGGCGGCGCGGGGGCGGCGCGGGGGCGGCGCGGAGGCGGCGCGGAGGCGGCGCGGGGGCGGCGCGGGGGCGGCGCGGGGGCCGCGCGGGGGCGGCGCGGGGGCGGCTGGTCACGTGGGCGCGACGTACTCTGGGCCGCGCTCTCTCCCTCTCTCTCATTCCATTGTTCGCCAGCGATGTGCGATACGTCTCATAAGATGGGGGTTGCGGCAGGCCGCGGTCTCTGCCTGCAACGTTCTATTTTTTTACACAGAGTTCCTTTCATTTTTGTTGTATATCTGAGAACTATGTAAGCTCTATTCAAGAGCATCTATCTGTTAAAAGCAATCGCTTAAGTATCGCGTTTGTCTGTTATATAATAGTACAATTGAGGGCAATAATTGTTTTATACTTTAATGTTAGTTTCCATAGAATGTAAGCATTATGTGATTATTCCAGATTCCTAGACTAGTAGTGTTGAATGAAAATTTAACTAACCGAGCGGATTGGGGAGGTGTTTCCACAAGACTGGTCAAAAAAGCAACTATCATAAGTTTTCTGTTTTCTTTTGTAAAATGTAATTAAATATCGTATCATCTAAACATTTTAGGGACATTTATTTTGTGAATTATTTTCACAACTGAGCAGAGGTTCAGAAAATATCCCCACTATATACAACCTAAAGAATAGTCTTGAGTTAACACTGTTCTGAGAGAGTATTGATAGAATGTTTCTTGAGTTTCATATTGCAAGTGAATCCCAGTTTACAAATATATATTTGTTCGAACTTACCTCTCATGTAACTGAGCGAAGTGGCTCAAAACAAATCGTATTCGGGAGGCCCGGGTTGAATCCTCGTGCCGGCCTCTCTCGCCGGGGTTTTCGTGGTTTTCCTCGACTATCCACGCGAATAATGGGATGGTTCTACTGAAAGGCCATAATCGCAAAACCGGCGTCACTAGTCGAAATCATTAACTACGTTGTAGCGGTACAGAATTCTCAAGACAAATTAAGTTAAGTAAACCAGACCTAAGGAATTTTTACTGAGAGAAAAAACATACGGCGTCACGCGCGCAGCCCCCCTTCTAATAACAGCCAAGATCCCCCGGCCAATTTCGGATTTTTATGAGGGCAAAGGGCTAATTGAAAACCGTCCAGACGCAGCCACATCTGGAAAATCTTTGGAACGCCTGTCGTCGTGAACGGGGAAACCCAAAACGATAATTCTGTAACCAGGGGGCCCCTTCACAGACATGGCCTATTTTCGAGACGGAACAATGGGACACTGTATTCCGACAGAAACACAGAGAGTGGAAAATTCCTTTTGCTCCCCCGTCGCTATTGGCCGAATATAGTGTACAACGCCATCACCTTTAGCCAATAGCGACGCGATCGTTGTAGGGAGCCAGAGCACATGAGGAAAAAGGGTGGGGGTAAAAGTTAACCTCATGCGTTTTTGACTTACAAAATTTCAGTGGGTAGAGAAACTTCTCTGGGGGTGGGAGCCAGTCGCGGGGAGAGGCGAGTGCGCCTCTGAAGGCACTTGTAAAATTTTAACTTGGTTGAGAAACTTCTCTGGGGTGGGAGCCAGTCGCGGGGAGAGGCGAGTGCGCCTCTGAAGGATTTCGCAACTTTCTGAATTTGTGCCTGAGAACAATTCTCATGAGAATCGGAGGAACACATTGTTGTGTGCTCCGCACCTGCGATCGTGAGCAATATCCCCGGCTACCTACAAGCTCCGCCGGAGACGCCGCCAGACGCTGCCACACAGCCGCCCCCTGCTGACGCCACCAGACGCTGCCAGACTTTGCCGCAGACGCCGCGAGCCGCTGCAGGCCATAACACATTCCAGCGAAGGCCGCGCCGCCCCCACAAGCTTCGCCGCGCCCGTGTCCGGGCACATTGAACTTTTAACTCGAAGCTCTCAGGCAATGTAACTGGGGGCTATTCACCTCTGTAGAATTTTGTCAACGCGGTGCCGCGCCAAGGCACATCGAATGGTCATTCTTTTATTATTGTAATTTTAGTTATAATAATTTTGTACTCTTCTCTAGATGTAAGCTTTCCTGTTAGTTTTAATCTTTATTTTTTTTTCTTTTCATTCAATCTCTTCTTTCCTTTATTTTATAAATGTAACGTCCCTGGTACAACTTTGTCCAGGAATAAAAGTAGTTTTTTCACCAGTAATCAAAGTGTTTATTTCGAATGTCCATTGAATCTAATTAACAATTCCTTCCATCACCGACTGAGCTACAACCGGGCCGCTAACCGCGCATTGTCTAGATGCCCGGAGGTGTTACAACGTGAAGTCAAGAAGTTTAAGCGAATTCGACATTTCGCGGATTACTGGTAAGGTGACTGACTAGAAAACCAGGAATCTAACGGCGCCGTGGCCAATTGCGTTTACGGTACATACAATGCTTAAATAGAAATACCTCCCATGTACTTCCCAAGTTATATCCCAAATTGAGCCCTCCTAAGGAAATAAATGGACCGAGAACAGATACGTTCTTTGTTCTTCACTTCTGAGTATAATGATCAAAACTGTTGTATTTATTGAAATCTTTTTCACATTGAACTCATTTAATCTTTCTGCAATGTTTTGTTCAAATCTGAGCAGACAGCTTAGAAAAACTTTCTGGCAGGGGCACGACAACCGTGTGATACACGCGTGTGTGACGGGTTGCATCACTTACGGAAAACGTATTCATTGGTCGAACTCGAACGCATATGCTTTACCGCAAATTGACTACAGATCATCAAAAAGATTTACTAAGGTCGTGAATTAGACAATGATCAATGTAGTTTTAAGGAAAATTCATTAAATATGGCTGATCTGCCTACTTCTTAGTGAAACACAGTTGCTTTCGTTTTTGAGTAAGAGATTACTAGTATTAGACAAAAAGAACATCGCTCAATAAATTATTTGACAATGGTTGTCTACTGGAGTATTCAATATGACTATTCCTCACAAGCATTGAAATGTGATCGCACTTTAAGGTTGGTGTGTCAGAAACACAGTCATGGCTATCGTTGATGTGTTTTTGTGGCCTTGAGAGGAAATATTTGGAATGTTATCGACGTAAGTTATACCCTTGTTTCACCTAAAATATGTTACGGTGGTTAGAGAAAGTAGATAAAGGAGGGAGATAAAAATTAAGAAGTATTATATTAGCGCTTTCCCAATGCATTTATTCAAAATAACTGCACATCAGATTGTATCTGAATTTATTCTAGTTGCTCATATGATTTGGATTTAAGGTATTTTCCGTCATGAAACCACGAAGCTCAAGATTATATTGTCAAAAAATTCGATAAAACAGAAGATGGAGTTCTAAAATATTTGCTCATCATTCAAGTTACATTTCTTTCTCCGAATTAAAAAGTTTCAACGTGAAACTAAGAGTTTTCTTTCTGTATGAGAAACTGTTTAAAACAAATTGAACCACTGCAGGCGGTTCAAAAAATACGTTTTACTCGTAAATACAGTTTTCAACGATATTCATTGTTGATACTTTTTAGAAATTAACGAGAACCCAAGTACATATTAATATTGATAATGCTGTAATTGCTGTTGTAAATGCAGCTGTAAATTGACAAAAAGAAAAATATGTTAATTAATCAAAACAAGGAGGAAATGAAAGCGTTTGTCCAAATACTAACTTTGGCTGTTTTAACTTCGACGAAACGAGAAAGAGCGGGTGTGTAATAACTGCATGCTCACGTAAGAGTTCGTATTTGTCAATATTCTTTTGAAACAGATGCGTATTTCAGGATGATTATCAGACGATTGAACACAGTTCATCAAAAGATACAACACTGGACAGAACAAAAACTGTTTCATATTTTGCATGTTCTCATTACCGAAAGTTATAATTATATTTAGTCGCTTTGTGTGAAGAGATGTTTCAGTATTATTGTCACCAAGTCTACGTTGCGTTTACGCTCTGAAAAACATTCACAAAAAAGTTGTGTGATATTCACAGACCCTAGCCCGTATTTCTCAAAAAGGCGAAAACTTACATATAACTATAGCAAACTCGCATCCCATAGCGTCATTTTGAACGCTCAAGGGCTAGAAATTGTATTCAAGTAGTGGGTATTTATTTTATTATAATGAGCATCATATATGGAGGGGTATGCCAGAAACGTGCAGTCCTTGTTTTATGAAGAGAGGTGGCAGAGTTTCTCGTCCAGAGATACGTTAGATCTAGCGCCAACTAACTCTTGGGCCTGTGAAGTTTTCTTACGCGAGGTATCTCCTACAACGGGAAAACTTAAACGAATAAATTCACACTAGTCACGAAACTTATGTATGAATGTGATGCATGTACGTTTACGAGAAAGTGGCAAAAATGGGGAAGGAAATACCACGCGAGATACGCAGAGCGAGTGTGAAAAGCCCGTTTTCAGGCACTATTTGGGCGTAGTCTAGTTTGGGTTGGAGAAACTACCAAATAGTACCGATGAGAGTAGAGGGATTCTAGAATACTTCTTTAGGGACTGGTAAACTTCATCTCATCTCTATAGGAGGTGTCAAAAAGTGCCACCGTGCTTTCTACTACCTTGTACGACCTCCTATCAACGACGCTTCTGAGGAAACCGGGGAGCCACTGAGGCCGGTCGGGATTCGCAAACGAACCATTCGCTTCAACCAGAGTTGCCCCACCAGTGCATTACGAGAGACAAACAGCCCCCGACAGGAGATTATTTCCGACGCGTCCTCCCTTCTTACGCCTGACGTCGCAGCGCATTCCCAGGGCGGCGCATCCCTCAATATCCTCCGCGGCCGCGACACGGCAAGGGCGGGGCCGCCAGAGTGCAGCACGCGCGCCGCCAGCGATTTTTTCCCGAAAGTCTGCCCTGGAGGGGTGACGGCGGCGAAGTGGTCGGGAAAGGGGAAATTGGGTCAAAAAGAGAGTTAGAAACGAATGACGAGCGATGTAGGGAGGAGGGCTTTTGCTTAGCACTGAAAAACACGTCGACTTGATCGATTAATTCAATAATTAATGTTTCTGGGCACGTCAACTGCTGTGGTCTTTCCTCTCGTTAGAGAAAAGAATGCTTTAATCTGAGAGGTGGCGGTTTTCCTGCCTCAATGAATGGTGAGATCTGAAGCAGACCTATGTTGGCTTGCGAGGGATTTCCTACTCCAGTATCTCCCCATACCGGGCATCGCCCCAGCCTGGGCAAGCGTTATGCTCCCGACATATGTGGTAGTATTGTATTTGCAACTGTAACTTTGTGAAAGGGTGAGGATAAGAAAGAGAGAAAAAAATCACGCAGAGTTCGTGACCCTTTCATTAGGGTACTGCTTCTTCATTTTCCTAGCGCTGATCAGAGAAACTACGGAAAATACCCATCACAGCCACTGATCACCAGAATTCTTTACCAGACAGCGGCTGAAGTCGACTTAGCTATGCAGCTAGTTCCGAAAATTCTCCACGGCCGGGTCTCGAACCGCCGGACATCCCATACACAGTCGCTGGTCAGAGTCACTGGGGCAAGGCTGGTTCTGAGCCAAACACAGCCGCTAGACACATCCGAGAATTGAGGAGTCAAGGAACGCAGCGTGGTAACAAGTGACAACAGGGCGGAGATGGCAGGGAGGAGCTGCCCGACGAGAAGAGCAAGGCGGGGAGGGGGTAAGTGACGTGTGACGTGTGAAGAATGGTGTGTGGAGAGTAGATAAAGTGGAGAATACTGAGTATGGAGAGAATGGAGAGCGAGAAACCTGTCAAGAGCGTAGAAAATCCTTTTGTGGACCATAAAATAATGATTTTGCGAACTTGGATTGCTATCCTTGGACTAAATTGCCCGTTAACATGGAGAAGCGCGTAAGTGATATTCCAACGCTCTTTGCTGATGTAGCATCCACAGTTTGGCATGAAAGTCTTCCTTATAAAACGCATGTCCTGTCATAAAACGCGTCGTATTGACCTGAAACGGACTATATACCCCCCTCCTACAACTGAACACATCCCATTCCAGGGTGCGCAGCTTGCCTCGCGAATGCCAACGCCTCCCGTGCCTCTTCCCAGCGCGTATAGAATTAGCTTAGGTGCACAAAAACGCTGGGCTGCCTTTGTGGCGCGGCGGGCTGGCTTAGCGCCGGCGGGAGCGCAGAGCGCGCGTCTGCACGCGCCGTCCGCTGCCGCACGCGCCGCAAATCTCCGCTTGCGCCCGCCACTGCGGAGGCCAGGGGCAGCGGAGCCGCTGACGCGCGGCTACACGCCCACCACACACACTTCTCACACCCACCCACGCCCACCCCACGCCCACCCCACGCCTACCCCACCTGACACCCACTCTATGCCCACCTCACGCCCACCCTGCGCCTACCGCTCGCTCCCCTACGCCCACCCCACGCACACTTCACGCCCACCCCACGCAAACCCCACGCCCACCCCGCGCATACCCTGTGCTCACACGCCAAATAAATTGATACAACTTTCTTGCATAGGAATGTTGTGGTTCTCATAAATTTCTTCTCAAATCTCGAAATTACAATTTCAATTTTAATGTCGTGAGAAATTGCATATGCTAGCATGGACAGTTTGCACACGCCTGCTCTCCGCGAGCTAATCGCTGTTGATTCTGCTGTACCTCGAGCCCCCTACATTTTACATACAGGTACTTTCTATAAGCTGCAGTCCCTATCGGTGAATCAATAAAATCAGACACTAAGTTAATCCTCCCACTGGTTTTATCTGGACAATGTCAATCACAGAGAACAAACGTCAGTTACAAAACTTCTGCCTAATGTTCGTATCTACAATCGTAAAGGGTAGTCATTTACTAGCGCATGATGGTTATCATTCACTCGTAGAAACACACATTTGCGCTCACGTTTGTCATGTAGAAGTCGTCAATTCGTGAATAACAGCCATCTTTACTCGCTCGTTGAAGAACATACTATTCGTAAAATTCTACTCATTCATTGACTTAATGCTGTAAGAGGAACTAAAATTTACGGTTAACGGTTGGTGACTGCTAAGAATTGAACAGGCCTCCGTCCGTTTAGAATAATCAAAACGCATGAGTTGGGGATAGTGACATATGAGTAACAAAACATGGTATTTGTGTGTGTACTGTTTTTTAAAACTATGTGGTATTTCGAAAATTGTAAAATGACTGACGATAACAAAAGTAACACACTCGGGTGATTATAAAACAAACTACAACAGTGCCTGTTATTTGCTGTTTATCTGCGTAATGCCGTTAATGGCTATAATAGTTGTGGTAATAGAATGTTTAATAAAGTTTTGTAATACCGTTAGTTTGGAAGACATTTCCGATTAAGTTTCCGTGGAGTAGGGGATTGCCGGAGCGGGCAATACGAGTACACAGAGCGAATGCTGCGGTTTCAAACTGCTCGCGAGGCTAAAGTGTTTTCTATTTAAGACTCAAGTCAAGTCTACAAATACGTGCGGCTTACTTAAGAAAATTAGTTAGATTCTCATACTAGCATGAAACCCTTTGTAACCACATCTTACTTATAACCATTTAGCATGAATTGTTATTAACCCCTTCATGAACACCTCTATTAACGTACATACATTCAAAGAAAACAGCCAGCACCCTCTCCGATTACCTACCTGGAAAAGGGACACTATAAAAACGTTTCTGTTCTACTCTCAGTAATATGTGTTGCATTGATCTTCAAAATTATCATTGATATTTGAAAAAACAAAAAAAACTAATAAAAATAAGACAGTTGTAGAGTAATTACATCTGTAACTTTTATAATTTCGAGATTGATGATACGTACAACCGGATCAATTGTCACTCCACGTGTATTATGTACCGCTGCGGAGTACAGAAGTGTAACAATATGTTGTAACGACACGTGCACCATTGTCGTCCACGTTTACATTCCTAACTTTGTACAGTCGCACAATAATGCGACGTTCAAAAACGTAAAAAAATGAAGGAAAATTACATTGATATCACGTGTTTTGTTTGTAAGTTACGTCAGACAGAATAAGACGTGATAACAGTTCCATGGAAATAAAAGTAATTTAATACAAAGAGTTGTGATAAGTAAAATTTCACCGACAGACTTCGAGCGAGTAAACATATTTAAAATAAAAGTAGTTTGTAGTTCTGTGAGAAAATAATTTAAATATTCGAAGGAGAGTTGGAATTCCTGAAACGCGGTCACATAGTTTACGCTTAGGGTCCACAAAGATAAGTCAACAAGAGTAAATGAGCGCGAGTTGATGCAGTATTTAGACTTAATTAAGACAAATCATCAATGATAAAAGACATAGCGTAATTTAAGTAACGTAGAGTAATTGAGACGTAAGTAATACTCATAACAATCTTTTTCATAGTGACGATCTGGCGAATTAACCAGGCTTAGCCAGGAAACTGAAAGTGAACATGAATGCCGAGGTCTTGAATATCGATGTCGAGGTCAGCGGCCAGGTGCATGCTGTTTTGTGAGATAAAGTGTACGTACTGTCCGGGACTGAGTTCTCCGACCGCGGGACGGAAGGGACGCAGGCCTCTTCCAGAAACGAAGGGGGTGGGGAGGACATCCCGGCCGTCGACGTACTACTAGCCGCGCGAAAAACATTTTTTTTATTTCACGATCACAGACGTTTTTCTTGCATGATTATTTTAGTATCTAACTTACCTTATTCAGAATCTGATGATGATCTGCAGGCTTCACTCTCTGTTAAACGATTGTCGGAGTTCAAATTAACAATTAGTCAATGACATCTGGCGCAATACCATATTTCTCCAAATAACCATTTTCTATTTTTTCACTAAGGCTGCAAAACCCTTGCCAGTACTGCAAGATGACTTCTTTTATTGTAGTTTCAATGTTTTCTTTCAAATCGGTTACTCATATACCATCCGTTATATTTTCCTTCGTAATTAATCTCTTTACTTTCTCCCAAGCAAGATCAATTGGGTTCATATCACACATGCAGGGCGGAAGTCGCACAATTGTATGTCCGTGTGTTGCTATCAACTCATAAATCTTGGAATTCCTGCAATTTCCTTTGGTTAAAATGATCTAGTTTTGACCTTAATTGAGCCATTGTCTACATCTGCTTTGTCATCTCCATTGTCTCAAATCAACGAACGTCATTATTGTGTACACTCAATACGATAATTATCTGTAATTAATTTCTTATGATTTTATATTTTATTCAATTCACTTCAATAATTTTGACTTAAACATATATAATTTGAGAACATGTCTTCTCACAAGTTTTTAAGTGATGGGTCAGATAAAAATTACCTCTACTAAGGCCCATCTTTCCATATGTGTACTTCCTATATTACCTTAGTATCTATGCTAATTATTAGTCAATATGGTGGTTTAATGTTTCGTGCCCGAAATTTGCTTTCTTTGTCACTCATCTCAAATTAAATTTTCTGTGCCTGCATGTTTTCCCTGCCTTCCTCGTTTATCTGGACAGCTTATTATACCCGGATCATTCTTCCGAATTTTCCGTCATTATATTTCTATCACTGAGTTTGAATCAACGTCACTCTGTTATTCGTCTCATATCGCTTCCCACGCTCTTTAGTCGTCATTCCGCTGCATTCCCGACTTCTTCCGTTGCTCGCCCGCTTCCCATCTGCGCGCCCTCCCAGGCCGCGCCGCCTCGTCCTGTCGTCCGCTCTCCAGTTTGGCCGCTCGCAACGAGCGATTTCACAGGCAATAAAGCGGCAGCGTGCGGCGGGCCGTTGGGGCGGGGGTGGCGGGACATGGCGGTCGGCGCAACCCATTGGCTGATCCCTCTGTCCCCCGCCATTGCCGCCACCACTGCCGCTCCACACTCCACTGCCCCACCGACGTCAGCGGTCGTGTCCTCGCATACGTTGTGACTGTTCTATCATAGTTTCTCTTCTGTAATGTTTCTTTTCAACCTTCAACATCATCCGTGTGCTCATGGTAACCATCTTCCCTCACCATCCTCTTTCTAGCCATCGTTTTCCTCACCATTTTCATTACCCTGTTTGCACCCACGCCCTAACCTACATTTTCACTCTCCCTAACCCTCTCTTCACTCTCTCTACCTTCTCTCGCTCATCGTCACCATTATCATTACCACTATTGTACCATCGTCTCTACCATAATCTTCTTCATCGTTTACGGGACCGTCACCTCATCTTTACCCTCGCTCCACCTTCACCTCCATTGTTACCAACCTCCTTACACACACCGTTATTATCCCCTCCACTGCCCTCGTCATCGTTCCCGTCACTAAGGCTACCCTCCGTCCTCACTGCCACCCTCGCAGCCACCCGCCCTCCCTGTGCGTTGCACCGCTTTCGCCACCGGCGCCGGAGTCCCGTCCCACCGTCCGCAGATCGCCGGCAGGCGGCGCTGCCTCTGCCCGCGATGGGCGCCGCGCCACCCGCGCCCGCGATAGGTCCTAGCGCCCCCCCCCCGCCCGCGCGAACATGCAGCTAGGTACGGGCGCGGGGGCCGAACGCGGGGCGCACTGGGATTAAAACCAGCTGCGACCGCTCCGCCATTCGCCACGACAGCGGCGAGGGGGGCGGGCGCTTAAACGGCCATTCCGCGGAGAACGCACTCCGGGCACTTTTTGCACGATTTTCGTTTGCTATTCCCTGGGGTTTGACGGTGCGTTTTATGGAATATTGTATCGTAGGTAAAGGTGCATAAAACTCCACAGTTGTTTCGGATTTCAACAGAGTAATTGCGTGTATTTCTAAAAATTTACAGAAATGGGTTCTTAAATATTATAAAAAAGGATTTGAATCAGTAAATTGAATGCGCTTGCTGGCGATAATGTAGCACAAAACGATTAATTTGGAGCTCTGTCGGTGTGCGTTTAATACCACCATGGTTTTGAGAATTAATACCACGATAATTATAAGCACTTGTTCTTTGAATTCTATAACCAAATAACAATCTTTGTAAAAAAAGTGTTAACTGTTAACTCTTTCTGACATCTCGAACTAATTGGAATGTGATGTTTTAAAATTTCTGGCTAAAGTTTGGGAATGTTAGAATTTTTGTTTCCTTGACACGAACATTTGTGAGGTATTTTTTTATTTGATGGTTACATTGATATGGTAGATGTAGATATATTCTCGGTATGTGTATGGGTATGTTTATGAATATGTGTATGTTCTAGTTCTATATTAATTTTTGAAAATTAATGCTCTTAAATTACGCATACTGACTTTCGAGAAGTCAAGAAAAAAATATTGCCGGTTTCGCGATCACTAAAAGTAACTCTAAATTGGGTTACTTTTAAGCTGAGTGTGGCTCACCGCCAGCTTTCCCGCTGGTCCGAGATGGCCTTTGGTTTGAGTCACAGTGGCGGATTTTTGATACTGACTATATAGCTAGGTCGAGTCCAACCGCTGTCAGGAAGAGGAATTGTAGTTCTAGCGCGCGACTGCTCTGATCGGTAGTTCCCCGAGTTCTTCCGATCAGTTCCAGAAGAATGCCGGAGCAATATCAAACGGTTCACGCACTTCTCGCACTCTTTCCTTCCACTTCCTAGACCTATTCTCTCCCCCACACACATTTACATGCATTAACTACCATACATATCGAGGGACCATTTAGGAGCTTAGAACGTGACTCAGCTGGGGCAGCCCCCACTGGGGGAGACACATGGAGGGGGATTGCTCCGCAAGCCAACGTGCAGGTGGAGGACTGATATCACCATCCAGTTGGTGGTGAAAAAGCGCCATCAGCCGGGATAAAAGAGTCACTACACTCGTTGGTTTAATCTTAGCAGTCGATGTGCTTGGAAGCAATAACTTGTTAGATATCTGAATTTTGTGTTACTGCTTGCCCCAAAATAATCAGCATTGTTCTTGAGAGGCAATATTAATGTCGGGTGAGACCAATGGAGGACGAGGAGGAACTGACAAGACATAG
The DNA here is from genome assembly GCA_038098605.1 of Gryllus longicercus. Taxonomy (NCBI): domain Eukaryota; kingdom Metazoa; phylum Arthropoda; class Insecta; order Orthoptera; family Gryllidae; genus Gryllus; species Gryllus longicercus. The sequence continues at coordinate 1,441,568 of JAZDUA010000368.1, forward strand.
CGAGCGGTGCGGACGAGAATTTATAGCTGTGTATTTGACATTAATCTAAGCGTATCTACTGTCAACTACATACAATTTTTAACATGTATTGAGTGTCCTGTTATATGTTCATGTACTCTAAATTAGTCTCCTTCGGATGCATCATTTTTTAAATCAACCACGACAAGCAGGTCTTTATAAGCGGAGAGTTTGTTTTCAACGCTCAGCTAAAGAACTTTAAAGATGCACGTGATTTATCTTCAATAAATTTAGTTTCTGAAAAATACGGTGTAGAGTTTGGGAAACGCGGAAATCATTTTTTGTAATTGGAGACATATCATTCTGATGCTCATTGGAAATATTTAAGTGTGTGTTTATCTGATATATGACTTACTGGATGTTTTCTTAATTCATTAATACAAGTTGATAATATAAGGCATATACTTTGTTTCAAAAATAATAAGGGTATATATTTACATTTTTGGGGGAATTTCCTATGCAGACTTCTTTGTAATCTATAAAATCTATAAAAACTCTTTGTATATTGTTGAAAACAAAACAACATTCAATTAAGGGATCTGCTGTTAGAACGAATACACATCGTGACATAATATAAAATGAAGTTCAGTTAAAATAATATACTTCCCATTCACTGGTAAACATAGTACACGTGTTCTCAGAATAGATAATGGAAATCATGTCGTATGTCTAACAGATTCTGAGGACTCTGAAAATACAGTAAACTATTATTTTCATGACCAAAACATTTATCTAATTCTTTGTGTTCACTTTCAATATTTGCGTTGGCGGAAAATCAGTATTTACAGAAATAAAAATGTGTGTTCCTTACACATTGTTTACGTCTCGAAAACATCGCTGTAGCTCATAAATGTGTTTGTACGTTATTTCTGTAGATGTTGCTGGAACCTAAATTCCAACACAGAAAACATACTTTCTTTCAAACAAACGGTAGTCCAAAACACGCTTATTGGATGAAAATTCTCTATGTGGCTCGAACTGCAAATACAGATGGATCATATATTGTTATTTACATTGCGGCAGGTTGAAAAAACTTGTACCACTGCCGAATTGGCGGGCGGAGTGTGTTTAATGATGTTTACTCCCAGCGCCGCGCTTACACAAACACCTCAAATGAAGATCAAAACAAATGGGCGATTTATGAGCTCAGTCGTGCCAATATTCTCCGCTTGTGACTGTCGGCTTCCTAAAGCCCTTGAAAGTAAACGTACTAAGTAAACGTCCTACGTAAACGTAAACGTATAATTGAAGATTTTCATAGTTTCCAAAAAAAGGCTATTTCTCTGAATGTATTCACCGTTACAGAGGTAATAAATTTTCCATTCAGAAGCAAATCATAGTTTTAATAAAAATAGTATAGAATGAAATTTGAAATATAATCCTCTTGTAAACTTATTGCACTTCTATCTTGAATAATTGAAACTACCGGCCACAATTTTTTTTTTCTATAAAATATCCATTCGTTTTACAAATATCGGAAAAATTAATAAGCATGTTGCTTTGTGTCATTGTCAAATTTTAACTAATTACAAGAACAGCATTTTCTTTTCGAATTTTTGACCACATTGTTTACTTGAAATCAGATTGTGACTGTCTTGAGAGTATTCAAAAATCATCCTCACAAAAATATCTTTCTAGTTTTGATATTACTCTTACTTTCAACCAATTAATCATTTTGCTTCTCAAATGTCAAATGTCAAAAATCAAATGTCCATGAATAAAATGAATTTATTCCCACTATTCGTATTTACCATGTCTAATTTTCGTAAATATCAGTGAAAACAGGATCAACCTTGTTTGACTGAGACATACTACCAATTAGAAAAGTTAAAACTGTAAGTGGATATTCATAGAACAATAAACTATTTGCAAATTTTTATAAAAACTCACAATTGCGTTCCGTGTTTATTGGTTTACACGACAAAAACTACACTGAGAGCATAAAACATTATAGTTTTTATGTTAACTTTCTTTTATTTATTAGACAAATCTTCGTCTTTAAGAGAACTACTAAGAAGCATCAAAGAACTGTTCCACAGAAACAGAAAGATAATTTCCGCTCAAGGGGGAAGGGAAGTGTACCTCCAAACACGAGTTCCATTCTGCCAAACCAAAGCGGCGCGTCAAGGATGCCGGTTGTTCCTTCTTCCCTCGGAGGCACCAGTTGCTCCGCGAATGATGCGTCGACTTCTTCCAACTTGGCGACTCTTCTTACAAAGTGCTCGAGACTCGTATCAGGTCCGCGATAGAAGGAAATTGGGAAAGTTGGCGAAAGACGCGGCGCGCGGCACCGGCCAGGCACGCGAAGGGGGAGAAAGAGGTACTGCACCACGGCACCAACTGCACCGCCCGCGCGCACCAACACCACAAGCAAAGTGCAGGAGGAGGAGAGAGGTACGCTAGGGCTCGCCCAAGATCCACAATGATAAAGACATCCACTAGTCTTGTAGAGAAGAAGGAACAGACGTAGAAGTATTCAAGCGAACCAATAGAAGAGTTTAATGTAAAACTACTGAGAGAGGTACCTCTACTCTTGCGAGCCAATTGCACCAACTTCATCAAAGAGGGTCGGACATAGAGAACCGCCCTCTTCTAGTGGAGGAACTCGGGAATTATAGAAATATGCAGTAGTGTAGAAGTCTCGTCAAAAAATGGAAGACGGTAAGAGAAGTAATCACACTGGTAAAGAGACAAATGAAGAAGATTATTGGCGAATCACAAACAGAAGTAGGGATAAAGAGGGGAGAGGGAGGGGTATTGCAACAGAGGACCAGCTCCACAAGCTTATTGTGAAGGAAAGAGAGATATCCTATAGTGCAGACTGTGCACAAAGCCCTTGGAATATAACTATACCAACGATAATCTTTGACAATAAGCAAAGAAAGAATGAGAGAGGTAAAGAAAGACAGAAACTGGATCATCCTGGTGGTAAGGTACACCAGCGCAGACTAGACAAGGAGGGAGGAGCGTAGAGCAACACGAGTACACGGAGCACACCACACTCGACGAGAAGACGTGCATAGCTGCACCAACTGCACCATCTCGCGCGAAAGGCAACAGGCAGCGCACCAACAGCTCACAGCGCGAGCGCCCTATCCCACGCGTTCATCTCACGGAACCCTCACCAGAGCGCGCCGCTGCGCCGGGGGTTCCCCGTGCGCCGCGCCGCTGCGCACGGGGGAATCCCCAGGTGCCTTGGCGCAGGCGCTAGCGGAGATGAGCCGCGAAAACGCAACGCGCTACCCAGCAACGCCGCGCCGCGCCGCGCCGCGCCGCGCCGCGCCGCGCAACGAGTCCTGCCTCAAAGGAGCGTTTTACGACGCTTCCTCTGCGGCGAAAGGCGAACACTGGCGGAGTAAGGAGACGCGCCGAGAGAAGCAACGCGGAGGATGTTTCCCGCGCCGAAGCGCCTGGAAAATGTCTCTTGTTGAGGGCGGAGGCGCATTCCGGCAGGGAACTATTTCGTGGAATATTCTTTGGACACCCGTGCTAAAAAGTTAAATTACCGCTAAGTGCCCTGTCTTTTACACTGGCCGTGAAAAAGTACTGTGTACACTTCTTTATATTTAAACAAAAATTTTAAGTTAAAAGCAAATAGTTTTAGGTTTGGTATTTCTCAACCAGTTGTAACTTTCCCTTTGTGTTATTATCGGGCGATTATACTAAACTAGCATTGTTCGTGATAAGGGCACAAATATACAAGTTAGTTGTCGAGTGTCTGGTTCCTGTTTCAGAAACTACTAATATTCATTATGAAGATGAGAGGTGCATTATGTAGTAGCGAACAAAACATAAACTAGTACTTTGCAACTGAGCATAAGTACTCCTCACAAGAAAGTTATTAATTACTAACTTCTGCAAATGTAGATTTTGTCATGCAAAACTAGAAAGCGTAGCTCCCATTATGCTGATGAAGACTTAGAGAGACAATCGCACTTTTGTTTCTTTATTTTCGCGCTGTTTGTTCTTTCTTCTCTCTCGTTCTCCTCTTTTAAAATAATAAATTTACCAAAACTCAATCTGCTTAAAGAACAAAAGAAATATAACGTTCAAAAACATTATGGTATTAAATATATTTCAAAAAAACTAAAATAGTGCTGCTAAGGAATGGCACAGACGTGGGAAGAATCATTTTTTAAAAAAAGACTGAACAGTTTAGGCGCTAGGGCTGACCATATACGGACAGATGGACAAACAGACGGACAGACGTATGTTTTGCCGGCAATCGATTTTTCGCTTATAAACCAACAAAGAATGATTCCTGGCTACAACACGTGTTAGAGAATTTTTTGTAAATTAAGAAACAGGATTTAGCCACTTTTTCGTTACCAGACCCTGGCCGAGTTTTTCTGCCGAAATTCACCAATTTCAGACGCACTATTACATAACTTTTTTTCTTACGAAAAACCTCGAAAGGTGAGAAAGTAAAAATAATTTTATTCCATATGCATATCCCGTCCGTTTTTCTGATCTTCTCTCTCCCACTCTCTCTCACTCTCATGTTCAACTTCTCTTTCTCTTTTAATGATATTATCACTTACTTCAGCAAACACTTCCAATTCTTCTAATATATTTTCAAAACTTCCCAATTACTTATCGATGGTTGGTTATGAAATCTTTTTGTGTGTGTGTCTGCTCTTGGCATATTGAACACTTCAATCGTACTCATTGCAAGGCAGTATTTATGTAGCTACCCATTTTGCTCACTTTGCCACCAACCTGAGCCCACGGACACTGTTTAAGGCCCATTCACAATGCAAACATAAGCATAAGCATGGCGTTAACATAAAAAGTTAGAACTACATCCATAAGTGGGCTCATTTACAATGCGCTCGGGTAAGCATAACACGTAAGACGTTGACTTTAAAACCTGCAAGCTTCGAGCTGCTGTGCTTATGCTTAAGTAAGACATAAGAAATGAAGCAATCACTGTACGTTAACTCACAATCGAGAATCGAAAGAAGAGCAAAGGTGACAGAAGAACTAACGCCATATGGGCCATGGACACAGTCGATACCTCAAAATCCAAATCAATAATAAACTAGAATGCCTCACAGCTGATAGAAACTCATTTTTCTTATGTTTATGTTAGAACTTGTGAGTACTACTGTCTATCACTTATGTAAATGTTTACGTCTATGGGTTATGCTTATGTTTACATTTGCATTGTCAATGGGCCTTTGTTTTCACCAACTCTGCCATCTCCCGCTTTCGGCGTCACCCCACAGCGCCCATAATTCACCCTTGTATAGATAGCGACAAGTGATAGCTGCCGCGCGTGGCTGTAGCTTACAGCTACACGGTCCAATCATATATCTTAGTTCGCGCGTAAAAAATAAATATATGTCTGCGCGCGGGAGCCGAAGGGCAAAGAAGATAGCCCCGAGAGAGTACGAAGCGAGCGACGCACAGTGGGTCGAAAGGGAACTACTCTCGGACGAAAACGCTCTCGACAATTTTCTGTGATTTCGGAGATCAATTTTTTGGCCTTTTCTTTCAAATTTTCTTCGGACTAGTGAACATGTGACTAGTGAAATAAAACAAGAATGATTGTTGCGGTTTATCGATGTCTTCAAGAGTTTATGTTTACTTTTAATGTCTCGTCTGAGATTGTCGATTATCTCTTACAGCAAAGTAAATATTTATGCCATGAAGTTGAAAGGAGTTCCTATGTCAAGTCTTCTTTGTAATGTAGTTTCAAAAAGGGATGCATTTCTTGGCAGTTTATTATTGTTTTCTAAATCAATGTAAGCCTTGTAAAATATTGTAGCTATTATTGTACTACTATTAAGTCAAACTCATTTCTCCGTCAGATATTCTTTCTTTTGCAAACAAATCAAACTCACTTCGGTCACACCGTAGATATAATTATAATACCCAATTCTTTAATAATCACAAGTACTGAAAAGATAAATGCAAGAAATAGTGATTTAAATTACGATATTATATTTAAAACGTAATCTTCTTCTAAAAGTGGGAACATACAACCCAAAACGTGTATCAATTTTCAGAAAAATTAATGACAAAATCGATATTCACTTCACTATCAATTAAATATCACTAATGTTTAGATGCAGATAAAGAACTGGAATTCTCAACATTCATTCTGTGGATTTGTGATAGTCAACATTTTATGCTATATATTTTTACTTCATTATCTGCAAAAATGTATTAGATTTAATTTTTTAAATGATTGTGATTTCCTCCTCCGTTGATATCTGGGCCCAGTGCTTGGTTCGGGCAGTGCGGGGGCGGGGGCGGGGGCGGGAAGGGCGCCGACCGGGCGACAGAGGGTGTCCGCCCCACGCCCGCATTAAACTTGGATGCGGCTGCCGGCGGCGCCCGCGGAGGGGGCGGGGGGCGCGTGAGGGCGCAGGGGGGAGGGGCGAGGCGCGACGCGTGTTCTTGCCCGCGTCACGTCCCGCGCGGGACGTGGATTTATGGAGGCGGCGACGCGGCCTCTACAAACTTGCGGCTGTTATTGACTTTTTGGACGCGTAATGGGATCTGCTGTTACGGCTGCTTAGCCCTCCCTCCTCCAGCCCCAAAACTCGCACTCGAGGCGGAAGCGGGGACGGAAGCGGGGGTGAACGATGGCAAGTAGAGAAGGGGGTGGTTGGTGGCGGGAGCAGCGTAGGGAAGAGATGGAGGTCGTGGAGGGACTGGTCAAGGGGCTGGTGGTTGAAGCAGTGAATGGAGGGTTGAAAGAGGTAGTGGAGGTCATTTCGATTACATTACTTTTATATGAAATTAACAGAATTATAACATAATATAATTAGATAAGTAAATAAAAAATAATGTGTTCCTAGTTGTTCATATAAATTTTGCAAGTTTAGAAATTTATATTATGAACTCCACATCTGATACTTCATTATACGATGAATTATTTAAAATCGTATTGTACATATTTCAACACGGGTTTCTTTAATTTTGATACTATTGATTGTTATATAGATAAAAGCAGAATTAATACGATCGATGTAATTTAAGTTCCTCTCTGCGAATTAAAAGATGTATACGAGTAATGAAGGAGCAATTAGAATGGAAATCTGTACTCCATGTTTAATTCATGAACGTAGCTCTTACTGAACAAGCAATAAAATTCGTAACAATTCTGGGAAACCTTATTAATATTCGATGTCACCATGTAAATTGCCTACTTCAGAATTACTCTCAATTATTTGCTCGCATAATTGAGCATGATTTATTGAACCGTCTTTCCGTAGTTCAAGGTGTGTATAGAGGCACGAAGCATAGTGCAGCTTGAACTAGTATTTTTCATTTCTTACTGGTTCACCATGATAGAAATTATTGTATATTAAATTGCTACTTAACTGAACTTCAAAATAATAATTAATTTATTCAGGATTACAATAAACTAGCAAGTTTTCGAAAATTGTTCTCATCATACATTTAAGTTATGGATTTCGTGTAATAGAAATCTGTATGAAGTAGCAACTTCATAGTAGTAGTAGTGGAGGTATTAAGAAAACTATTATAACGTGGTTTAAAATTAGTATTTTCTTCTACATTAGATTTGTGTTCTGAAAGTAAACATTGCAGGGTTGCTTGAAGCATCCGCTGCCATTGTTGACGTCATTTAACTTTGTCGCCTCGAGCTTCATACGATTTTCCCTTTTTTTACAAAAGTGTGGATCCAGAAAAGTCTGTCTGCATGCTATGCATAGTTATGCACATAAATTCAAATCTCCAGTCTGAGTTGCGATGCCGTAAATCGTATTTTCCTGAGTTTTCCGACAAGATGAATAATCAATTGCATTATTCATACAAAACTGACAGATGTTTTATACTTTCTTTACAACTTTCATGTTCCACTGTGATCTACGGATCTAAGCTAAGGTATTTCATTCTCAAATAGCATTTATTTTGAAAAAAATTCAAGAATGTTTAACAAAACATGATAAAGTAGTTTACAAAGCGAAAGATGCAGTTTTCCCCAAACATAAAAGAACACTCAACTGAGCATGTTGTTTAAAACATATTTACCTAAAGCAATTGTGTTGAACCATGAAAACAAAGCACGCTTTGCTCTTGAATCCTGTTTCAAAACGCTTTCTTTTGCTTTTCATCTTAAACAGTTGCTTCCTTTTCTTACTCATGTTATTGTGGTGATTCTGTAATTGATTTTTATGAGACATTCATAAAATGTAATAAATAACAACAATAATAATAATAATAATTATTATTATTATTATTATTAAAATTATTATTATCATCATCATTATTCTTAATTTCATTATTTTTGTGTGGTTTTGTTGAAAGTAAAACATGAAGGAGTGTAAATAATTGAAATTTTTACGTACATCTATGCATATATTTAGTTTGGGATACGTTTGAGAGTCGCAGCGTTGTCAATAAAATATCTTCCGAAGCACAGAGCTGCCATCCTCAATTTGCGAGGCGGTCGTTGATCGGATTAAAATAACGCGATCTCTGCCGGAGTTTACATTTCGCCTCCGCTCGCGCCGAAGCCCTTCGCGTCCCGCGCGCCGCTTGGCGGGGCGGAAGCCAGGTAACCGCGACTCCGCCGCAGATTACGCCTCCCCGCGCTCCCCGCGCTCCCCGCTGCCTCCCCTGCGCCGCCCCCCGCCGCCCGGCCGGGGCGGGAGCCAGCGACGGCCCCGCGGCCCTCCACTAAGACCCCCGCCGGTCCCCACGCCCGTCGCCGTCCGCTGCCCAATCCCCTCGGTAGTTAACGCCCCAATCACCACTTCACTTCCCACCACAGGCCCAGCCCGAGTCCCCGTCTCCCTCCCCGTTCCAATCCTCCCCCTAGACTCTATCCAGTCTCCACTCCGTTCTCATCCCATCCCTCGCCCCAGTCCCCGCCCCAGCCCACGCATCAGGTCCCGCTCCAGTCTTCATCACAGTCCTCGTGTCAGTCCAGTCCTCCTCTAGCCATCCTAGACCCTGACCCTCTACCCGCCTCTGTCCCCGTCGCATCTCCCGCCCGCGCAGTCGCCTCGCCAATCCCTCCCCAGTCCCCACCCCAGCCCCCACCCCGGTCCCCACCCCGGTCCCCGCCCCTTCCCCCGCCCCAGGCCCGCCCCAGGCCCCACCACAACTCCCACCACAGTCCCCGCCCCAGTCCCCGCCCCAATCCCTGTCCGGTCCCCGCCTCAGTCCCCACTGTAAACCGCATGCCCGTTGCCCCCTGTATGAGATCCAAGTCCCACACCCGTCGCCACCTCAGTCGCCGCCTCATTACCCGCCACAGACCCCGCCACGCACTCCGCGGTTTCCACAGCCGTCTCTTGTCACCGCAGCGCCCACCCTCGCGCCCCCGGCTGCCACCCCGCCACGCCGTCATCGGCGATCTTCCAGGCGCCAGCCCCACAGCGTCCCCGGCCCTCAAACCGCAGGCTCCCCCTTCAGCTTTACGATATTCCGTAAATTGTGCGGCCCGTGTCTTATAGCGTCGGCGCAATATATCGGAGCCATTTTCAATCTCGCCTCATCGCTGGCTTCCACCCAGCGCGCCCTCCGCCCTTCTTTCCTTTCTTCCCCCCTTCCTCCCCGCCCCCAGCCGCCGCTCGCCCCTCCGAGACCCGACGAGGCTTCCCCGGAGATTGTTACCGGGTACATCTCCATCTTTTCGCGGCACCGGGGATGCGGGCGTCGAAAATTTGAATTGCGTATCGCGGTTCCCGCGGCACGCAGCAATTTACGACCGCCCCCGCCCCCACCCCCGCCCCGCCCCCTCCCGCCGCCCCGTCGACGCGGCGGCGGGGGCGCCTTGGCGCGCCTTCGGGGCCCAGGAATGCTGTTCTCAATACAACGGGCGCTCGACAGCGCCCGCCGCCTCAGCCTCAATCCAGTCGCTGCTGCACCGCACCGCACCGCCTCTCGCCCACCACTGGAGACCCACCTCTCTGCGCCTGCCGCGGGCCAGGCTCCACAACCACTTTGCTTGCTATTTTTATCTCGCTCTCCTTCGTCGTCGTCTACTGTTGCTTTCTTATCCTACTTCTGCTTATTCTTCTCATCTTATGTCCGTCTTTTCGTTATTCTTTATCATTAGCTTGCGTGCCTTTATTAATTCATCTCTTATCATTCCCCTTTCTCATCTTTTCCAATAAATTTTGTGTTTGAATTATTATCATTTTTCTTGTAGTATCATATTATCCTTTCTGAAAACGTAACTCGTGATATAGCTGTAATCGCGATAAGATGCCACAATTGAAACCGGAATTAACATCCTAATCACACCAAACATGGAATCGTAATAATAAATAACCAAAATTTTTTCTCACTGGTGTTGATAACTATGTATCGGAAATCACAATTATGATCGCAATACAATGATGTTGAATCTGAATGTGACGATTTATATGATGGTTGGAGTACGTGATTTCACCTGTCTTCTCCACCACATAATGGTAATATAAATATTACTTACTCTCGAGTCTGTGAACACCCATCTAGTATATGTTTTCCAGAGGTCTATTTTACACAGCCCCCTAAGCCATTGCAGTCAACTTCAAGTTTGTAGGGAATGAAAAGTATTTGAGTACTGGAAAAATTTAATGAGGTTTTCTCATTCACATGTTTACATTGTGAAGGTAAAATAGAAAATTTAATTAATTTGACCAAACTTTTCATTTTTAGCTATCTCTCTATTTATTTCCTCTTCGGCATTCCCTCAGTTTCAATTGTTCTTCAGAATATAATTTATTCAATTTCATTATCATTATTTCCCATAACTCTGAACTTTTTTGAAGTACGGTATGGAAAATTACGAAAAGAAAAATGAAGACTCAATGCAGGGGTTAAAGTTGAAAAAAAGCAAATGGTATGGCGATTGTTTGTATGCTCTCTTAAAATTTCTATGTATTAATCACCAAATAATTAAAAAGTAAATCAAAACGCAAATCTTCATCACAGATTATCGCTGAAATTTCTAATGATATTCTTAATCTTGAGCTCAACCAAATACGACTTGTACGCCCCATGTATTTTGAGGCACCACCATCTGAATTGTTTTTGTAATAATATATAAGCTCTCTGTTATAAACGTAAATTGAAGGGTACAATTAGATAATCAAATACTACACAACTGCATTTCCGGCAGAATTAATAGCAGACACAGAAAACCATGTCAAAAACCGTAAAACATATGAAGAATATTATTTCGAGGTTTAATGATTTGATAATTAATATTCAATAATTTATGTTTTATGAACTGCGTTGTAAATTGCCAGTAAAAATTAACAGAAAACCATACTTATATTTATTCAATTTTGATTTTGATAGTCATTTCCTTTGCTATATATTTACGAACTTACTAAAACTTGAAAGCGGATTGTCTAATTTGATAAGCGTCTGTCGCGTGCATGAAGACGTGATAAATATCATTGTATTTCAAATAAAATAACATTACATGAGTTATTGCCGGGGACGTAGAAATAGACGGGTGAACGGCGCTGCGAAAAAATATTGTTCCTGATGTTGCCAAAAGTTGTGAAAAGTGCAGAACATTCCTTACCATTGAACTTCGACAGTAATATTGCAATCATAAAATGTATGCATAACATATTGCTGTATTATTGTAGATAAAGAAACTGTCTAATTTTTTGTGATGAATGAAAATTTGCTTTCTTAAAATGATTCGTCATGTCGAAATTCGAAGTAGCTTATTCACACTATATATCTAGAGTGAGTGAGCTGAAAGATTTCACTTGACACTTTCAAAGTGTTACATTATTTTTTGAAGTATAAGTGTCTAAAAGGTTTGTCATCCTCGCATATCCAATGTTTGATAGTAAAGAGGCTCCTCGATAACATTCATTATTATTTCCGAAACACTTGATGTCCAATCGTGAAAGGTAGCATCCCAAACCAAAAGCGCGAAAGAAAAGATACACTTGACCCAGAATGATTTCTCTTCATACAACAAAGACACTACTACGCCAAGGAATCGCTAGAAATACCAAGAACACACTGCTCCCAACTTGAGTCTGGGCCCTATGAGCTTCTACAAGAGAAAGAGGATTGATACATACTAACTCGCAATATCGTATAACCGCTGTTGCCATTTTGTTGGCTATGTGATACTCTAAGTGTAACGGATGAGTCAATTTAGCATCATGACGAACATTCACAGACAATCGCGTATTGCCATTCATCCATCTATTGCCTGAACTTCTGCAATAAACCTATATTAAAAAATTGCCAATTGGAGAATCCACGAGAATACTCTAATTTTCTCGACGGTGTCATTGCAAACGTCGCGCAATGTAGTTTCCTCACACTTGTACTTTCGCAAGTGAGCAGTAGTGAAGGGGAGGAAGTGGCCTAGCAGGGGCGTGGCGGGGGCGTGGTGAGGCGGCGAAGGGCGGAGCGGAAGTCCCAGGGGGCCAAACAGCGCCGGCCAGCACGTTGCAGCGTCGTTGCGGCTCACGGAAGCCAAACTGGAATGAGCAGGCCCCACGGAGAGTTGGCGGAGCAGGCGGTGCTGGCCGAGACGACGCGGATGGGGAGTAAGAAACGGAGGCGGAGATGGTGGCGAAGACAGAGCGAAGGAGCTAGTTGGTCTCTGGATGGTAATAGAAGTGGAATCAAAGGCGAGAGCAAAGGTGGAGGCAGAGGCGGTGGCGGGCGGGGCGACGCTGTGGTGGGGGCGGGGGCGGGGAGGGGGCGGTGGTGGGGGCAGGGGTGTGGTAAAGGCGGGGGCGGTGGTAGCGGTGGAGGCAGGGGTGGGGGAGGGGGCGAGGGTGGAGGCGAAGGCGGTCGAGGAATCGTGGAGGTGGACAAGAAAGTGGAAGCAGGGGTGAAGGTATTGGCGGAGGTGGGAGCGGAGGTGAAAGCGCAGGTGGTGGCGATGGTGAAGGCGGACGAGGAAGTGGAAGCAGCAGCACAAGCGAAGGAAGAAGCCGAGACGGTGGCGGAGACGGAGTCGGGGTCTGGAGCTGGGAAGATAGGATTGCCGAAGGAGGCCTAGTCTTCGGGTGCTGCAAGTGTCTGGCGACTCTTCCTCTGGACTACGCGACGGCCACCTCGCTAGACATAGCACAAAGCTACTCCAAAGAATCGGACGTTGGACTCAGAGTACACTAGAATCTTGGAGTATTTATACTTTGTAACAGTATGACCTTCTCAAAGATCAATCAATTTACTCCAGCTATCATGCTTTGATGGAAAGTTTTCATTTTAGAGATTTTTCCTTTAGCTACTCGTAAGTTCTCGCTCATTTTTTTACACGTACTCTAGCTTTCTGTATTCTGCATATTACATTCACTTCCTCTAATCAATAGCTTTTTTAGCTATTATAGCTAATTTAAGATTCAAAGGTTGCTTATTTGTTCATTTTTTCTCTCTTATTTCTCTTCTTCAATATTTCTCTTTGCCGTCCATTTAAATAACCGACAGTGTGTCATACCATCTGCTCCGTTTTCTCTATCCCACCCCAATCAAGTTTCCTGTTTGTTACGCTTCCTTCCTCGCTTTGTGCTTCTCCAGATTCTCTTTTCTCACGCTTTGCAAAAATCAAGGGGATAACTATGTTTCTTTGGCAAACGAAGACAGAGAACCACCTCTACACATACATCTTTAAGAGCACCACATTATAAGCATATGGTATCCTGTTCGAATGGCTTTGACTGTACCCGTTCCCTCTCCGGCCTGGCCAGCAGTCGCTCTCGCGGGTCACGTGTCTGCGTGCGTGCGTGCGTGCGACCCGTGGGAGGCGCGTGTCGCTGCCCGCGCTGGCGCTCGCTGCCCTGACCTTCACCCGTGTCCTCCCTCGCACGCGGCCTTCTCGCTCGGCCCTCGCGGCCACGACATCGCCAGCTCTCTCCGTCGGCCTTGCCTCCCCGAGCTGTGCACTCCGCTCTCTCGTCTTACCCTTCGCCACCAACAATATCAACAATATACACGTTTCGATTCTCCATTCTCTTCTTCCAACCGATAGTCAAACTCCCGCTTTCTTGTTCTTTACATTTCTCACTAGTACTCGTGTTTTAAGCAGTCTTTTCTCTCCCTCAATATCTACTCGTAACATCGCAATCTCTACACAGACGCATCGATCCCCCACTTTCTTCACACTACTTCGATGTACTCCACCACTCCATTTGAGTCGCTTTCCTCCGTTAACGTTTCCGACTTTCACTGCCCTTCACGCTAATTCCCTCCTCACAAGTTGGCGCAATACCTCCTCCTTCGCCTCCCCCTCCCTAACCCCATCCCCCACTCTCCTTCTCCTCCGCCGCTGGTGGCCGTGTCCGCCCCATCCCCGGCCGATGGCCGCCACCCTTCCCCACCGCCGCCTGGCTTATCGCGACTGAACCTTGCAGTGCGCCTCCATTGTCGAGGGAATCAAGATATTATAGCGAATTTCCGCCGCACTGCAGCGTGTAACGCCCTTCGTTTGGCCGGGAGCACAGGTGTCCCTGCACGGGAAGCGCCGCCGCCACACCGCTCCGGTTCGTTATCAGGTTTCATCTTTAAAGCGAGATCATCGCAACCCACAGGGAAATTAGCCAAAAATGGCGTATTTACACGGCGCACGTTTTTTTCACGCTGTTGGTTTTAAACTCGCGAAGTAGAAAAGAAAGCCTGGAGATAACAGTTGTGAATCATTAAACTATAACAGAAGCTTATGATAATTGTATTTCATTGTATTTTTCGTGAAGGAAAAATTGCAAAATTGTGTAATTAACCATATGAGTAACTACAAGCAAAATATAATCAATTTTAATAAGTGTGCCGAAACTTTATAGCATGACTTAACTGATCATTAACTGAGAATCAAAAGAATGTTGTTGCTAACTACGAGTAAATGTGAGAAAAATAGATTCGATTTTCAGATACACACACTTTTACTTTCTGAACTAAGACAGTGACAGATAGCAACTCTCTCTGAAAACATTTAGACTAAAATTCGTTTATTTTGAACGATCTGTTAATGTATTTGTAATTTCAACTTTCCACAGATATGTTCAAGAGATTGCCGCAACATTACTAAAACACATTTTAACACAAACTTTTTTTTAACAAAAGAAAGAACTTTCAACTCATTTATTTGATGCTGTAACCGTCGATGTGTCTTGTTCTGGCTTCTGCAGACTAGTTGCACAGCCAAGGAATTTTCCAAGTTAATTTGAACAGTCACGTCCAAAAAAAACATTTCCTTTCGAAGTGTATCTTATCTTCCAATTCATCTTTATTGTAAGCTCGATAAAGACATCCTTCCTTCTTTTAGCATTCATTCCCGAGTTTTCTATTAATGCATTTTCCTTAAAAAAGAAAACTATAGAACATGTTGATTGAATTATGTTTTGATTTAATTTTCACTGGAAATCATGGTTGCTGCACTCAGTGTATTTCTATATAAAAATTATTTATGCGCATAAATATTAAATGTTATGCCTTATAATCTCTTTATAAGATTGTAATGATTTAGTGCTTTTCAAAATCGCACCCATGTTTGTTCATATTAAAATAAAACAAATGTAAAACAAAAAAGCTTTACACTTCAAACTACAAACTTTTTTAGTTCTTTAACATCCAAAATAAAATTAACTTGTTATGCTGTTTAATCGTCATCTGACGAATCCAATATCACGAATAAAACGCGAAACACGGAGAAAAAATAAAGAACATGACCAGGTAGAAACGTCATTAGAACAAGTGCGGGCTGGAGCTCGCTCTTCCGTGTCACTTCCTTCAATAGCGCCTGAGCGTTCAACAGGGCGTCCCACCTTTCCTCCTGCCTCTACCCCGAAGCTGCGAAGGCCTCCTCTACCCCTTTTCCCCTCCACCCTCTCCCGTCACTTTCACCTGCCACGCCACCCCAACCGCCACCGCCACCACCTCTACATCTCGAGGCCACCTCAGCCGTACCATCCATTTCCGCCGCCACCTCCGCTCTTCCCCGGCCAACCCAACCACCCTTATTGTAGGCAATGGCCGCCACCACCCCCTCCGTCTCCCTCCGCGCCCGGTCGCCGCCAAACCTACCTCGCTGTCCCCACGCCCTCCGACATCCGCGCCCGCCCGCTGTGGGCGTGGCACTGGGCGCGCTGCCGGCGGCCGCATGCCCCGCCCGCCCACGCGCCGTCTTTATTAAACTAGCCCCGAGTCGTAATTGGGAGCTGTGGGCGCGCGGCGGGACACCTCCCGCCCTCCCGGGGGCTTTTTACTCGCGCCGCCTCCCAAATTAGACCCCGTCCCCCTGCCCCGCTCTCTTCACAAGCGCTGTTCCCCGGACAGGCCCCTGCCTCGCAGCCCACGCCGTCCCTCAAACCAACCCCGCCCCGCAACGCCCTGACCTGTTCCGTCTCCCTCTGCTTCGCCCAGCCGTGTTCCACCTCTGCACCCACTGCCCCCGCCCCCGCCTCTGCCTCCTGCCTCGGCCCCCTCCTCACCTCTGCCCCACGTCCCACGCCTGTCTCCACTGCCTGGGCCCAGTCCGGCGCCGCCTCTCTGTACCCCACTCCATCCGCCCCGTTCTGCCCGGCCGCGTCGCCGTCCCCGTCATTCCCTGGAGCCTCCAAATTGTGCTCGCCGCGGT
The DNA here is from genome assembly GCA_038098605.1 of Gryllus longicercus. Lineage (NCBI taxonomy): Eukaryota > Metazoa > Arthropoda > Insecta > Orthoptera > Gryllidae > Gryllus > Gryllus longicercus. The sequence goes on from JAZDUA010000368.1 coordinate 1,458,117, forward strand.
TCACACAGTGCGATACACAGCGAGAAAGGATGGAGCAGAGGGATGGAAGCGAATAGGAGAGTAAGGAGAACTAAAAGCACGGAATCTGAGCTTAATGATAATCCACAAAGGGATGTAGAATACTAGGAATTGTGAAGTGAACACATGTATGATAGCAGGAACAAGCAAAGGGTAGAATGAGATAAGTAGGATACAATATGACAAGGAATGAAGAAGATCAAAGAGCTGGTTGCAAAATGTTGAGCGAGTCTAGGAGATATATTATCTTGTACCAGAAAAGTGTGTGAGGAATAACTAATAATAAACAGACAAGTGACTAGGTTGACGAAGCATGTAAGGAAGGGAATGTAAGAGACTAACAGAAGTATAAAGGACCACATGCGATGTGTCTCAGGGCAGCAGAGCGTAGAGCTACGTGATGCCGCCCACCACAGGCAAACGACAAGAGAGACATCCAGCTGAGGGTCCAAAGAAAAGGAAGGTGCGAAGGGCAGGGAAGCACACTGAAAGCACAGAGAGCTCGTCAGAAGAGGGCAGAACGAGAAGGGGCGGAGGTGAAGGCAGCACCGCTCGTGCGCGGAAGGACAAAGGAAGCGCGACGGGTGGCGAGGTCAGTTTAATGAGGAGGTGCGTGGACGTATGCCACGAGGCAGAAGAAAGTGACCTGCGGCAGGCGAGGGCGGCGCTTTATTCCCGGAAGCCTTCCTGAATAACTCTGCGCCGCCGAGGTATGCCGCGCCTTGCTCTCCAGCCAGCTCTCGCACGGCCCTGTCCTTCCTCGCCTCACCGCTTTGACGCAGCGAGAATTCAGTTTTTCTCATTTTTCTCCATTATTCCTGAGCTTCAGAAAATTCACCAATCTCAATTTTCAGTTCTGTGGTGCACTGCGAAGAGATTAATTCACTTGTTAACGTTGGTAATACCAACCTTACCGTACCAAGCTAATTTGCGAGACGATTGTACGCGTCCAATCACATGTTTATTTTCAAAAAAGTCCTCTAAGCTAAATTTTAATTGATTAGTCACTGTTTCCTTCAATTAACAATATTTTTTCACTATTGCCTTTACTTTTTTTATTAAATAAGTACTTTTCTCGTCGAATACGTTGAATTTTATAACCTACCACACTAGCATGTTCATATCACGGTAATATTCAATATCTCCGTCTTAGAAAATACTATCTTCTTTAGAAACATGAAGTACATCACTACTGAATACGATTCTTTGAAACCAAAACAAGATGAGTGACAACCTGAAAAATGAAAGAACTACTAAGTTGATATTAATTGACAAGGATATATTTTTAACACAATTTTTAACAGACCCCAAAGGGAAATCAGATGAAATGTATCTCGTATCTGTTACACGCATATGAAGTTTTACAGTAAACATTCGCGGATGAAAATCGGAAGCAAGTGATGTCAACAGCCACAGCGGTGACATGGGCGCCCCGTACTCATTGGCCGTGTGTCAGTGCGGCCGGCGCCTCGGCAGCGGATACGCGTGCGGCGTTCGGCCCAATTTCGATTGGAACATCCCGCCCGCCAGCGGCGCGCTGTTGTGTGGTGACGGTGATGTGGAAGGTGGGGTGGTCTATAGGGAAGTGGTGGTGGATGTGGCGACGGGGGACACTGAAGGGATGGTGGTCGGGGGGATAGTGATGACGTTGGTGACGATGGAGATGGCGGCAGGGTGATGGTTCTGGTGATGGTGATGGAGGGGACGACGGTAGGCATGTTGATAGGGGTGGCGGTAGTTGTGGCGACGGTGGGCTGACAAAGAAGAGACGGCGGTCGGAGGGTGGCGATGGTGGTGACGGTGGAGGTGGCTGATTCGGTGTTGGGGGTGGAGGCGGCGGCGTTAGTGGTGGCGTTGCGCTGACAGAGGAGGGGGGCGATCGGAGGGTGTGAAGGTGGAGGCTGAATTGGTGTTGGGATTGGTGGCGGCGGCGTTGTTGGTGGCGGCGATGCCGCGGAGGTGGTGGCGGCGGCGACGGTGGGAGGAGGAGGAGGATAAGGCGTCGGTAGTGGTGGTGGTGATGGTGGTGATAGACGACGATAGGCATGTAGGTAGAGGTGGCCGTCGTAGTGGCTTCTGTGGGCTGACAGAGAAGGAAGGGCGGTCGGAGCGCGGCGAAGGTGGTGGAGGTGGAGGCATTGGCGTTGGTGGTGGGGGTGGCGGGGGCTGCGGCGGCGTTGGAGGTGAAGGAGGCTGAGGCGTCGGTGGTCGGTGGTCGTGGTGCTGGTGGTGGTGAGGGAGAGGGAGAACGTGAGCACGTTGATAAGGGGTGGCGGTCGTAGTGGAAAGGAAGGGCTGTCGGAGGGTGGCGACGGTGGGGGTGGAGGCTGAGGCGTCCGCAGCGGTGGCGGTGGGGGGTGGGACCATAAAAACGCGCCTCACGCTCCCGTCCGGCGCCGCGCCGCGGGGAATCGGAAAAGCCGAACCACGCCGACTGTGGGGGGGCGGCAGCCGCGGCGGCGGAATTAAAGCGACGAGGGGGAAGGGAAGCCCGTCACCCGACGGAGGCGATGGCCGGCGAGGAGGAAGGGCGGGAGTGGGAAATTCCAGCTGACATGTCTTTGTAACACCGGGAATCTCGTGGTGGCGCTGACACGGAATCGAAGAGCCTAGAAACGTTTATTGTTATTTCTGTTGTTAGTATTGCACTGTTTATCAGTCGTCGGTGATTATAAAGAGTGGAATATCATTAAGGTAATTGTAAAAGAGAAATTGGTACAGGGTGAGGTGGAGAAATCAGAGGATAGATGCGCACAGGGGCGTAGAATTGGAAAAATGCAATTTTTTTCATTAAGAATCAAAAACTCCGTAACTGTCAATATCGTCTTATTTATTGTTACAAAAATCAATGTATTTTAATGGTTTTCTATATATGTAATACAACCGCATGATGCCTCTTTTGAAATTTGTTTTTCTGAAAGCACTTATTCCTATAAGCCATCCAAAATTTACTAGGAGTTATGCAATGCCATATCATGGTATTGGTGTAAATGATATTTAAATATTTTTAAAATTATTCAATAATGTATAAAAATATGATATCGGTAAAATATTAATGAAAATTAAATTTTTCCCAAGATGTGAATTTTAACACATATGATCAAAATTTCACTCCATACACCTCTCATATTTTTTTTCGTACAGGATGAGTTCATGAATCGATACTACGATACGTATAGACGCGTATTCAGTGAGAATAGAAATTCATATTTTCGAGTGCTGCCTGACTAGGAGTATCTCAGTCGTTGCGAACTTGACTTCCAGTTCAGCAGTAATTGAGTTTATACTTTGTCGTGAGATCTGTGGAGATGTTTAGAGAGTACATGAGAAGTCAACGTTTAGAAATTATCGTATTTTTTAATCATTGATTAAAAAAGTGACTAATGATTGACATGTAAGTGGCATAATATACTGAATTCATAGAAGAAAGTTTGTATTACTAACGTGATGGGAATACATCAGTTTGCTATCTCTTACCTCCAGACGTGGATAGTAAATAAAAAATAGGGCCAGACCTGGGAACACCGCAATACAAATTTAACAGATGTAGGATGCTGTTAGTTCATGGCTATCAACTTCACAGCGTAAGTTGGTCCTTAATCAACACGGTGCTAGTAATTCTATTTTTAATTGTATATGTTAGGCTCTTTACAAGTAGAATTACACGATTTGGATACGATCATGCGATGAATTACCAATACCAGCTTATTTTGTGCAGCTGAGTTTAAATTTTAAGTATTGTTTAGATTCCCTTCTTGGCATAACGAGTCGTTATTTTCCCCCGTAACCACGTGCATTCCTGTGCAAGCCGTTCTCGCCGCTGCCTCCCCCCCTCGCTGTCACCAGCGAGTAATGGGGCCTTCAATTCAAAAAAGGACTACACGTCACGGGTGGCTCTGCCGTACAGGTGCGGTCGTAAAAAAGCGAAGTTTGACCCTAGTGTTATCAAGGAAGGGTGAAGTCGCAAGCTTACTTTTAAACACGCCTTTTTATTAAGGTCAAATCTACATCGAGATCATTACCGACCACTAATGGATTTAACGTTACGGTTACTACGAAGATGACATGATATGGTGATGATTGGGGGTGAAAGGACGAACACAAACACAACCATGCCCGATGCGGGACTCGAACCCGCGATCCTTCAGATGGAGATCGCTACGACACTACTGCCTTAGCAATCTCGGCCATCCGGACGACTATGCGCGCCTTTGTTTTTTCGTTTCTTAATAGTTTGGAATTCTCCAGACGCTGATACATTGATAATCTTTTTGTTGTGCTTTTTGTACAAAATGTAACAAATTTTGTCAATAAAAATATTGATGCGAAAAAGTCGATGTGTTTTCCATTTTGCAGAACCTGAAATTGAATAAGAGTTGTCGTTTGAATGGGTTCACCTGCTCATTATTAGCTATCTAAATGTATTAATATTAGTTATCAAAATCGTTAAACGCATCAATAAAATCACAATTTCAGCGGTGGCCTCCGAGTCGCCCCTTCCCCTTTGCATTGCAGGGTATCAATTACAGGGAACGTGCCAACGCTGGGAGAACTTGGAATCCTGGTTCTGTTCGTGTTCAAATTGTGTGATATACATGAAAGAAAATATTAAAGTACCATCATCTTTCTTAATGTCGACAATCCTACATTTGCTTTTTACTTTCTCCTCGTCATTAATATTGATTTGGACCGATATTACTTATAAACTTTGTTCAGGCCATTCATTGTGAACAGGAAATATGACATCGGGTTCGATTTACCTTTACCCACTATGAAAATTCCTTTTTGGATTGTGTGCCTTGAATCAGTGGAAAGCAGATGAGTACTCAAAACTCCAGACAAACTCTATACAATTATCTTTGTTTAAATTTCGTCACACAGAATATCAGGTTTCAAGGTTTCAGATTCTTCTCAACAAGTGATGTAGAGCTTTCCGGGGTTATTATCATTATTTTCGTTTGCCTTTGTTTACTTGTTAATTCTCTCTCTCCCTTTTACTAAGACGCTTTTTCATGTGTACTCCAATTTCTCTGCCACCGTCGTCAACACCATCACCGACCGTCTAATCGGCACAGATCTGAACGCCATATGTGCCTCCATGTGGCCGTGTAGATGCTTAAAATCATGGTGAACATTACGTGCAAGTGGCTAGAGTCATTAGCATCATTTTCAAAGCAGGTGAAGTGGATCCACCGATTTCTTTCTGATGTCGTTTCACAGTGTTATGGTCAACACACGAGGTTATCCATCAGATTCGATTTTATAATCAGAGTAAATTGCGGCTATACGTTAGCCTGACGAATCGATTCATAATGAATACTGCAGCACTAGTTTCTGTGATTACATCACTAAGAAAGGAAAGGAAAGTCTGTTTCCTTTTTACTGGTAATAATCAAGATTTATTCTTCGACCTTCAAGCCAGCAGATACGAGTTTCAAGTATCAATTGAGTATCAAGTCCACAGGTACGAGTGTAATAACCATGGACAATTACAATGCTGTTAGTTTTATTTACTTTGTAGTTTTGAGATACGTTTTTTAAAAGAAATAATTGTAGGCGTTGTTTCTATTAGTGACTTTTTGTCAGAAACAAGAGGAAATTGGCACAGAAATATTCACAGTTGTGGAAAAATTTAATTTTCCACGGGCTTCAAAGTTTCAATTGCCTTTTTTCCAAAACTAACAAAAGGCACATTCGTGCTTTTGGAATGTGGGGGATGATATGTCCCACGACAATACAATCTGGTTAAGATTCCTAAGAGAATATTGTCAGGAATTTTGTTTTGAATACCGTTACAAGATGATTACCTATATTTATTATTAATATTGTTCTGACCTTACTCCTATTGAGAATTATAATCCAAGTCCATGGTTTCCCAGATTGCGAAGGAACCTTTCACCATAAGAATGATTAATAGTAGCGTTTATTGTCACATATATCTTACCAATTACGTTATTTGGGGTCTAAAGCGCGCAGATAAAAGTAAATCGCACATTATAAAACTTTTATTACACTTCTATTCCGAGCACTTAACCTCAACGCCAATGACGAGAATGCTGGCAACTCCATAATTCAATCCAAAGCACTCTTTCGCGAGCTAGCCCATCTCGCAGGCTCACCGGCAGATGGCATTTTGTCGTTCTGTCAGAAGCGATGCTTAATAATGGAAGGCAAGTTGGCTCGGGGGGAGGGGGAATGGTGAAATCCGCGGAGCTCTTCCCGAATGTGTTGCAGGTTCGCGCGGAGGGGAAGTGGCAGGGCGGGGGCAGTGGAGGGTTCGCGAAAGAGGGGACCTCTTGCTACTTGGAAGCAACGTAAAGGGCTCAAGTTGAGAATGGATATTCCAATGGTGCTGGCGTTTCCTACAGTAAAATGTAAGATATGATAGGAAAATGATACTAGATGTAACGTATGAATGTAATTATGAAACGGTATTTATATAATTCAATTTATTTTTTGTTAAATTCATTAATATGAAATGAAATTTCTAGAAAGTTAATATATCTAGTTTTACACGTGTAAGTGTTTATAATAAGACTTTCTTCCTATTGTTAGTTATATATTAGCTCCTTTAATATCAATTAACGTAATGAAATTTGACGTCTAGTTATTACAATGATTATTTCACGAAATTTTATTGAAGTTAATAGAGGAGGAGAAACTTGTAAGGAGAAATCCTCGTCTCGTATCTCTCGTCGTACTCAGAACACAATTCCTACGTTCACTAAGATCAAGTGACCTGAAGAGCGTACCAATAGAGAAGAAAATACAATTCACATCTTAATCGAGATTTAGAGCTCTAATGGCAGGCAAACATTTTCATTAATTATCGACTTGCAATTCCCATATATTTTAGTGGTTATACAATACCTTAGAATAAATATTACACTGCTAGTGCATGTGTAGGGAGGAAATTGAACAAATATTTGCTGGGAAAACATTTCCATATAAATGTTACACAGTGACATTTGCCCCTGAACATTAGTGAAGTCACTATGCACAGATGTTTTGGCAGGTCACGTTTTGACGCAGTCAAAGAGATTTCGTACATGCCGATCACCAGTACATGGCATTCCTTCCAAACAGAGGTAGATGACACGCATGTAGATTTGTTTTAAGATATTTCGCATCACATGTTTATAGGCAAAAAGTGATCATCTTCGACCATTTACACGCTCTAGAAGTGTGAAAAATTATTGTGAAGCACTATTTGCTCTTATTTTTAACTGATATTATTTGAACAATATTAACAATAAAGATAAAACATTTTTTATCTCCAATAGCCTCATCGCCTCTTTATATTGTTGTTAAAATCTTTATTTTATTTACGAACATTATAACAAGACAAATTATTACGTGCACGATATACGTATTACATTTCCTTCTCTTACTATAGTTGATTGATTCTGAAGGGGAATCCTGGAACGCCTCTCTGGCAAAGAACCGGAGAAGGAATGGTCGCGAGTGCAGCTCACCTGCTGGGAGGAGCAGCGAGCTCCAGCACAAGCCCAGCTGCAGCGCGCGGTGTCTCATGCTGCGGGGGCGGCGGGGGCGGTGGCAGGGCCCATGGAGGCGGCGATGGCCTGCAACACACACACACACGACCTTGGAATGAAGCTCTCGTTCAAACAATATGCAAAAAATAGGGAAAAGTAAAACATATTTTACTAACGCTGGAAAGGATGCAATGCTTTTCTTTGTACAAGGATACAGAATAACCCAAAATGACGGTTTCCAAAAAATATTCTTTTATATTAATTTTTTTATTAATTGATATTTCGTCAAAAAAAATTTTTCTTGCTTCTGATGTAGTGTGAGGAGAAGTGTAGTGCATTTAATATACAAAATTACTTCCTTCTTATCACCTTTTTTACAACGAATTATTTTTTCGCATCTCAAATAGGATCCATTTGATTTATTGCTTTTGAGATAGAGCAGAATGGACATATTTTGTCATAATTTTACATCATATATCATTTTTATTAGTAGTCATCAATCAATCAACATAATATTATACAGAAAATATGTTTCAAATATTACCCCGCTGAGATCACCGAAACGGCAACAATACCAGAACAATGTGATAAATAGAATCGCTATAAACGTAATAGCATCCCAACGTATTGGAATTTAGCATTCTTTTGAATACCTTCAAGTTATTGAACCTAAAACAATAATATTATTAGCAAACTAAAGTATTAAAAATGGTAATGGCACTCGTATTTTAAAGAAAAGTAAAATACCAGCACAATAAATCAATAAATAACCGAACAAAAAAAATTTAGAAATACCAAAATGATTTCATTTGACGTTCTTGTCATGAAACTACTGTTGTAATTTATACGCTCTCATTTCAGACTTTGTTATACTTGACATGAGCGAGTGTCACAAAGCCTGAAATTATGACCACATAAATGTGAAATAAAAATGTTTAGGTACTCTGAAAAGAAAACAGATTTTTACTAATGCCAATATATACTGTGGGGAAAAGAGATGAACCTGTAGAAAAATATTTGGCATGAAGTACAATCAAGAAATTGCTACAGACTTTATTAAATGGAGGTTATAACGTTTCAACTGATAACGTCCATTCCTCTGGCTGAATATGTAATCGATAAGAAACTAACATTGCTTGCAACAAGGAGAGCAAACAAGCAAAAAATCATCTTAGCTGCTAGATTATAATGGTAGAGTATTATGTTCTAGTATTTTTGGATATCATGCAAAACGTACAATTGTATCATAGACGACAAAAATAATTATTAACTTCTTAGCCCAATGCCTCAGTACCAAGTAACGACAAAACAAAGAAACTATTCTCGCATAACAAAGGTAAGATTGGAATTGGCCTCATGGATCAAATGATCGACAATGACCCATCACGAAAGTTAACTCGTAGATGTCCATTAAGATTATTGATACATAATTGAAATCGATGCTTTGAATATGTACAAAATCTCCACAAAAAGACTATTAGCGTAATGTGAGTAGGAAAATGCGTATTTTTTAAGCAACTGACAAAAGAATTATTTCGCCTTAAAATGAAAACAAGGGTGAGAAACTCCAACTAGCCACAAAAGAATCCTTAATGATATTCATGTTCTCGGGAAATACAGAAACATAAAGGTCGAAAAACCTAGCGAGAACATATCCAAAGTATATGAGGTAACACGAATATTTATAATAGTTAATACCATGATAAATTTATTATATTTTTTCCTATGTACGTAACTACGTTCTTTTCAGGTGATATTTATGCCTCTGCAGCAAATTGTATGTGAAACAGCAGAAAGGTTACGAAACTACTTAAGCAAATGAAAGTTTAGAACCAAAGCTGAATAACGGGAAAATTTCTACATCTGCTACATAAAAACGTTAGAACTGTACACTCGACGCTCTTATAAATGTTTTCATGGCCTCGACAAATACCGCTGCAGCAAATGAAATGAACCACAATTCTCGCAAGCGTATCTTTAGTCCATCTTCTTAAGAGAGAATTTCAGGTTAATCATAAAATCCTCAAAGACCTCGTTGACCTAAAAACTTTAGAGCACATCAGTCAGACCAAGAGAAGTAGAGGAACGCTAAGACAAATGTCATCAACTTCTATTGATAATAGGATAATATGAAATAACCCGAAATACACCCCAACACTTTTTCTTCGGCCAAATAAACCTCTCTACTCTTTATTTAATCTAGGTCTCCACAGTGCTATAATGTATATACAATGTTCATTGAAAAATACATAGTAACTTACAGAGGATAACATTTTAACAGGTCTCGTTTCTTTTTGTCAAATGGAACCGCTTGAAACACGTAAGTTAATTTTACGGGCGTTAATTTCATAAACTTAACTTGTGAAAATGGTCTCCACAATAATTTCTGTTTCTATATAAATGAAAAGATCAACAAAACGGTAAGGTTTCTTTTAACATCAGTATCTTATCTAATAATTGTCGTAATGTATCTTTGTGATATCGAAGTAACTTTTAAAAAATTTAAAAAAACACAGGTTTGTAACTGAATGAAAGCACTGACACCGCACTGACAACTGAATGAAAATGAAGAAAAAAACAAAATAAAAGTAACATTTAACAAGTAAAGGTATTAAGAATTGTTTTCTTTGCATTTGAATTTAACATTTCGTGTTTGTTTATTCAATGAAACACGTAATAACTTATGTGTCCCACATTTTATGACGTCACGTTGTATCTTTGTCATGAACAACGGTTGCAAGCCCAACTACACGACGCACGCATGTCAGATTTCACCAGTGTGTTGTCCACGCGCGCTCACTGGCTCATTCTGGTGGAGCGCGGAGGCAACTCGGGCCAAAGCCTCCATCCTGTTGAGCCCGACGCGCGGTTCCACCGCGGCTTGACGCAGTGCAGCGCAGCGCATAGTCCATCTCTTCTGCACGGCAGCGCGGCCGCCTGCACGCTCCAGCGCGGGCATAGCGAGCTACGGGAACGCACCGGAAGGCAACGCGACGAACAGCACGGCAGCGCTTGCTCTGGCGGCGAGACGGACACGCGCTCGGCGATCACAAGCAGGAGGGGCACGCAGGCGAAGGGGAGGGTCCGCAACGGGGGCGGACACGGACAAAGCGGCCGACAAGACCAACATAGTTTGCCCGCGGGGTAAAGCGGCGGGCAGAGACGAGACAAGCGGCAGCGAGAGACACGAGGCCACGCGGAGGCTCACAGAAGTTACCGAAGTTGCATTAAATTATTATACTTATAAGAATTATTGTCATTTTCGGAAGTTGTCATTAAAATTTGAAGCAAGTTCGAATTTTTAAGGTTTGACAAATTTGGAGGTGGAATTTTGTAAATTTGTTACTTAGCATTTAGTAAACATTGATTTAGAACAGACAAATTTCCAATTGAAGTCAATTCTACTAATTTTGCCCGCGGGGTGAAGCGGCGTGGAAACCTGCGGGCTTCGGCAACGAGAAACACGAGGCCGACCGAGGATTGACGGAAATGACCGAAGTCGCATTGTAGTTATTTATTAAAGGAGTGGTCAAAGTTACATTTTATTCCTCGAATAGGAAATGTTGCCACACAACGCCGAGTGGTTTGTCGTAATCGTCGAGGAAAATAAAATCACTTTTATTACGTGCGCCATACGCTTTGTTTTAAATAGCCTTGCGAGCTTTCATTTTCTTTTATTTGAAGTTTACAAATCACTTAATCATACATTTAGGTCATTAGAAGCTGATGTGATTAGTCAAAAGTACGTTTTCATTCTTGCATTCACATATTTATTTGAACAATTGGGTATCGTATATATTTTAAAAAATGAGCTTTTAGCACGCTTTGTATGCCCTGAGAGAACACCTTTTACTAGTGTCTGCCTAAAAAATTAATTATTCTATTTATAAGAAAGTCTATCACTTTCCAAAGTTTATGACATTAAATCAGGAACAAGTTTTCATTTCTCAGGTTTGACAAATTCGGAGATGAAATTTCGTAAATTTACTACTCCGCATTCAGTAGCTATTGCTGCAGAATCGGCAGCTTTCCAATTATAATTCTTTGACCTCCGATGTAAAACCGTAAAGATCAATTGTTAGCAACAATTGCCAGCTCGTCGCAATGCACTGCGCAGCTAGTGCGCCTCTTCCGGACGGAGGCGTTACAGTCTGAATGCTCCAGCGAGGGAACAGCGGGCAACAGGAACGCCAGCCCCGCACCGGAAGAGCGCAGGGCGCGTAACATGGCTGCTGCTCAGGACACCCCACGCGTGCTCGTAAGGGACTATCAGAAACAGGAGTTGCGCGCTGGCAAACAAGAGAGAACGAGAGTGAAACAATGATGAAGCCAAACGAAGTTGGCAGGATGGGATCAGATGAATGGGCAGGAAAACAATAGGGTTGCTAAAGTATCACTACGTCACAAAAGGTCAGAATACGAAGAGATTGATTGGTATTTTCGGGTGCGACAACTACTACGGTCATTAGTGCCGTAAGTGTAGTGTATGTTTCATCGCTGGAGATCGTATTGATCTTCCCCTGCTGGATGGGGAAATCGGCGTTGACCTACATGTCGGCTTCGGGGTTTTCCCCATCGAGATATTTTACTCCAGCAGGGTACTGCCTCTGCAAGGACCAACACTATGGTCCCGATACACGTGGTAGTGCAGTGCATGTTAGTGTAAGTGTGAGTAAGTAAGGGGTGAGAATAGAACAAGGAAGATTGCACGCGGTCCAAGGTTCATTATAAGGGTACTGCTCCGAAATTTGCCTGGTGTTGATCAGATAAACGTCGGAAAGCTACCTATCACAACAGCCATCTGCGAGAATTATTTTCCAGACAGCGGATGAATTCGACCTAGCTATCTCAACAGTGCCGAAAATCCTGCCGGCATAGGGGATTCGAACCTAGTACCTCCCGGTCACACGATAGAAAATGTTAGGAATGAATTGTCAGAAAGTACCTCAAAACTCACAGTTACTCTATTTTGTAATAGGCACATAGTGGTGATATTTATCGCATTAATAATAGGTAGGATACAGCGATTTCAACTCAACTATCGCCTTTTCCGCACACTACAAATTTTCTCACGCGTTGCACCATCCAAGCGATATCCAACCCACGTAAAGTATCACCTCATGCAATGCCCTTGCAATGTCCCACAGACGTAGCAATCCTATGCAGGTATCCGCTGCTACACCACTTCGCTCACGAAACGCGATGAAAGTAACCACATATCTCGGCTCAGCACAAGCTCTGCTCTGCGACTTCTCGCTTTTCCTTGCTACGTTCTTCGTGATACGATACTCTTTCGTGTCGCTTCGTCAAACTTCGGGTACTTTTCCACTAGTTCCCGCCTTGATAAACTGCATGCCCGTCCCTTGAGTATCGAAAGAATAAGAGAAAATCTTTCTTCAAATTCTTACTAGTAATTAATTTTCATAATCACTACCTAGGTTCTTCATGACATGCGCTAGTTACATACTATTTGACATTTTTTATTCAAGGATAATTTAGTAATAAGTAATATGAGTAAAATTTCTTATAAACTCAAAATCAAACTATTATGATTATCTTTGCTTTTTTTAGCCCAAATAGCTTTGATTTTTTGGGTGAATCGTGGTCGTACAAACATCATAGGGCTGTGTGTATTAGTGTAAACGATGGTACTCATTTCAGTGTTTTAATGGAGAAAAGAAAAGTGATGAATTCTTCCAATCGATAATTGGAGACACTTACATACCTCAATAAGTGGAGACACAACACAATATATCGATAAATTACAAAACACATTACGGATAAGATATTATTTAATAAGCATTTATGTAAAATACGAAGTAGTTGTGTTCACATCGTGAGGCAGATCAGCGTATTAGTTTTTTGTTGTTCAGATGAAATACAAAAATTGGTCACTTTAAGCGATTGTGTGCGGGCACATTACACCAATAAATTACAACAGTCAGTATTGCGTAGCATTAAAAAATGATTGTAGAAGGTATCAACGTTGTTGATCGACGGCGCGGTGCTTGATGTGAGGGAAGTGGGGGTGGTCCTGGATAAATTGGGGACGGCGAAGTGGACGGGGGCGGGGCAGCGAAGCGGCAGGGCGGAAGGGTGGCGGGATGGCGGGACAGTAGGTCGGTAGGATGGTAGGATGGAAGGACGGAAGAACGATAGGACGTTCGAGCGACGGTGGTGACGGCGCGTAGGGCAACGTGGGTGGCGGGAATGCACGGGGGCGACGGGGTCTGCGGTGGCGGCAAGGGCAGCGGGGACGGCGGTGGTCGCGCGGGGGCGGCTGGGCGCGTCGGTGCAGCGGAGCGGAGCGGGACGGAGCGGGGCGGGGCGGGGCGGGGTGGGGCGGGGCGGGGCAGTGGCGGGGCGGGGCGGGGCGGGGCGGGGTGGGGCGGGGCGGGGCGGGGCGGGGCGGGGCAGGCGCTTGGTCCGCGGTCACCAGCGTGAAAACCACTCGCACTGACCGCCGCGCGCCGCCAGTGGTGCCTGCGCCATCGTGGTCTCCGAGCCGCAGTGGCCTCGCCGCACGCGCCCGATGCTCCCAACGGCGCACAGCAGCGGGCGCTGTATGGCACCCCCCCCTTCGCGGTAAAAGCGCAGCGCAAGGCGCGTGAGAGACGAGTGCGCTGGGTTGTAATACAAGGCTGCTGCGGCTATTGCTTTGTGGGCCGTTTCTTCAGTTAGAAGATTAATTTTGAGATTCAGATTTCTGTCATAGTTGAAGATTTTTAAGTTTCTACTCTTTGAATATTCTGCGTTCCTCATTTCATTCTTGTTCCTCTTTCATTCACGTCTTTATTTTCTAATTGTTTTTGTTAATAAATTTTCATTAAAGAATTTTCTTTCAATTCTCAGAAATTCAAATGTAGGAAACTCCTTTACAAAATATTTTGTGGATAATTTTCGACATTGCCGCCGGTTGAAAGCAATGTGAATTGACTGTAACAGATCAATCCCAACTCTATCGATAGAGGCACATATTACTGAACAATATCCGCATACCCTACATACGGATAAATACGTCTAGTAGTTTGTAATTAGAAGAAAATACAGTACTCCAAAAAATGTTATCCCAACATGATTTATGATGAGTTAAAAGATTAATATAGAAATATGATTTAAACGTTTTAAAATGTAACTTTTTTTGTAATTTTTGGAGTATTTTAAAAAAGAATGAATAAAATTACTAAAATTTAAAATGTGTATGAAATATATTTTATTTACAATAAATGTTTCCTTTCAATACTGTCTCCTGCCTACAATACTTCAATAAAAATGTTTGCTGCTGTACTATACTATGATTTTGCTGCTGATTTGTTCAGGTTAATCCCGTTCCCCATGTCGATATTCTTTCAACTTTAACTCCCACCCTACCCTATCGTATCTTGAACAATCATTCCGCTGAGAATCCAAGGATCGTGTGGCGTCTAGGCGATAATCGAAGAACTTGCTGAGTCCGTGGCTACCTTGACGCATTAACGAGAGGAAGGGGCCAGACCTGGATTACTAGAAGGAAAGGGCAAATTATGTGGGAATGGGGGACGACCCCCCTTCCTTCGAAGAGCGTAGTTATGAATGATTTGCCGCGGATGTAATACCAGTCGGGGTGAGTGGTACAGGTGTAATCGAAGCTAGTCCCTGTGGGAAACAGAGTTTAGTTTCGTCTAGAAATTGAATTATAACATTATTTCTTGAATTATGTTCTATATGTAATTTAGTGTATCATTCTGAAATCTTTTGACCATTTTTGAATCTAGCCCTCAGACTGATTGAACGTCTGTGTATACTATAAACTATTTATAGATATGAGACGAACAAAACGCAATTACTAAAAGAAAATAATGGAAGATCCAATAGAAAGAGAAGCTCATGAATACAGATTCCACACAACGCTCTGCATTTGGCGAAACGCCACGTTAACAGGGCACAGAATCTGCAAGTTGTTCCAGAATGGACTTTTATGACTGAGCACACTCGGCTTTGAGAAAGTCTTTTGTAACATAATGCCGTGTCTCTCTTCAAAGTTTTGCTTCTCTCCTTTTCTTCACATTACGAGCTCGATTGACGGACTTGCAATATGAGATTCGGAGAACTGGCACAATGCCGTAAGCACTTGCCTTCCTTTGCCTTTGTTATTGAGTTTTGTTTGTCTCGGTAATCATAAATCGCAATTCTGAAAAATACGACGATATTGTCGATCCACGACGATAGTACATTTTTACTTTCCCAGAATCCACAAAAATACGGAATAAAGAAAAAGTTAAGTAGCAGTGAAAAAAAAGATGCAATTTGATTACAACGCAAGACTCGACAACTTGTGACCTCAGATCAAATACCAATCAAACACCAACTGAAATTATTTTGCGGGTTGGAAATACTATCAGAGGCTTGTACTGGGTTAATGAGACGTTCCCCCTGTTAAGTAATCCGACGTAAGCAGAAAAAAATATATGCTATAGGGTTCAAGTGTGCAACAGGATTTCTGATATAATTATATTTTACGTTACCTGCAAAATAATATAAAAAGTAGGCATGTTTCGTAACAATTTAAGGCGTGTGGTAACTCAGCCACCCTACGCTACACTATTGGAGCTACGACAGAACATAGTTCATCGCATTATATCTAAAATGCAATTGTCTCTTTTTTAATTTTATTTCTTCTCGCTCAACCTTCCTGCCTTACAAAGGTGTTGATACAAGATTTCTTTAATATTATAGGATGAAACATCCTCAGGTCTAAGTGACAATACACTTCCAGTACAGGGAGGTTACATTGCCAAAAAATGAGCTTGGAAAGCAATTTTGTAAAATTCATAGAGATCAACGACAACGAGACCATCTCCTTGAAACGTCCCTTGTTTTATGCATGAAAAAAAATTGAAAAACAGAAATTTTAAGTGGTTTTTGAAAAACAAATTGTTTAGAAATTGCATTACTTTCAAGCACAAATTATATAAAAACTATTGTTTTTTTCAACATATTAAATTGACCCTTTCTTTGAGTTGATTTTTAGAGTAGGTCTGGTTTAAGCCAAAAATCTTCAGGAGCTATCACTACACTTTTATTCATTTCAGTGTTTTACACCCAGTAAATTAATCCTATTGTGGGTTAAATTTAATTACACACGAAACTTCCTCCACAGCACCGCTGCCCCAGGATAAAAGCGCCTGTGGGTGGGCACCTCTTAAGGAGGCTCCACACATTCGGCATTCGCCGAGCAGCGCGCTTCTGCTCCCCAATCCCGAACTGTTGATGCGTTCGGCGAATGTTCGCTCCCTTTGATGTGTCCTAAAGGCAGCTCCACACATTCGGCATTCGCCGAGCAGTGCGCTTCTGCTCCCCAATCCCGAACTGTTGATGCGTTCGGCGAATGTTCGCTCCATTTGATGTCCTAAAGGCAGCTCCACACATTCGGCATTCGCCGAGCAGCTCGCTTCTGCTCCCCAATCCCGAACTGTTGATGCGTTCGGCGAATGTTCGCTCCCTTTGATGTGCACAAAAGAGCGACACGCGGTGGGTGGGTATACCGAATGTTCGGCGCTCGGCGAATCGCAAGTAGCCCGTCCACAGCACTCGCGATTCGGAGGGCGGACGCTCGGGATTCGCCGAATGCCGCAAGTGTGGAGCCGCCTTTACTTGTGTCCTGCGTCCGCGGGCTAAGTCGGTGAGCTGCAAGTGGCCGTTAGCTCGAGTACGCGCGCGATAGCAGCGCTCCGTGCGGCGCGGGGGGATCAAAGGGAGAGGAGAGGCGACGGGGAGCGGAAATCGAAAGGAAACCTCTCGCGAAATGTCGCCTGTCGCTCCACCGCTGCAGGCAAATGCCGCAGTGCTCCCCGCAAAACACTCTTACCTCTCGCTGAGCCATTCGTGTGGCCGACCTCACGTAACCTCTACGACGGTGCTGTTCAAACATTTTAAAGATTGTATGGCTCAAGTTGAGCTTTTTACGTATTTCAGAGTTTGGAGTGGGCCATGCTGACATTCAGACAGTAATAAATTTTCTTAATATTTTATTTTGGATAATTTGCAAGAAACCAATACACCACGCTGAGTCACGAGCTGGAGAAATGTATAGAAAAACCGCTACCGTACGCCCTTCACTGTCGAGTCATGCTAGGTGCTATGGGAGTAGGAGGAGTGTTTATGTTAAGCATTGACCTAATGAGAATTTTTAGTTACCGTAGTAGATAATAGTTATTTTTCAAAAATGTATGCTCGTGTTGAAAGTAAGTCATTGAGATAAAAGTTGTGAAGCTGAAATTTTTTTTAGGATTGGTAAAATTATCTCCATCTTAAATGCATTTGGAAAATAGACTATTCTAATACATGTCTCGTAAATGACCACGATAGCTAATATACAGGCACACCAAGCTTCCTATGAATTTTCTTAGATGTGAACCCATATCCTGAAGACGTTTCTAGGTTTGAGTATTTTGAAGACGTGAGTTACTTATTTAAATTAAGGTGAATTTTGGTTTTCATAAACGGTATCATATGACGAAAAGTTACGGAATAATTATTGGTTTGAATACGAATAAACGTACAATTACTATGATACCTATAAAACAGCCGCTAACTAAATTCTTCTTCCAAAAACTTACAGTACAGAAAATGCTGAAAATGAAGCGTTCAGAAAAACTCTAATAGTTTCATTCGTAGCGCCATCGACAACAACACATTAGTCTCAGGAATCATTTCCTACAACGACCACCTCCACCTTCGTCCCCGCAAACTCCCGTCGTTTCAGTTCTCTCTAACTCTCTTCATTTCGAAGAAGCGCCCTCGCGTGTCGACGTGTCCTCGGCCCACGCTCTTTGCCGTTTCTACATCTCCTCCGCTCCTCCTTTCCCTGCCATCAGGACTCTCACCACCCTGCCTTCTCATCGCCTAACCCACCAACGTCCTCCATGCCAACGCCCGCAAAGCCACCGCCCTTATTGCCCCCACCCCCATTGCCCCCACCCCCATTGCCCCCACCCCCATTGCCCCCACCCCCATTGCCCCCACCCCCATTGCCCCCACCCCCATTGCCCCCACCCCCATTGCCCCCACCCCCATTGCCCTCACCAGGCATTCTCGCTGCACCCACCGCCATCGTCTCTGCCTTCCCACCGCCCCTACTGGCCCCGCCTTCACACCGCCGCCTACCCCAGCGCTACCTCTGCCACCGCCCCCATTGTCACCTTCCCCATTGCCCCCACCAGGCAACCGCGCGGGACCACAGCCATCGTCTCTGCCTTACCACCGCCCCCACCGGCCCTCCAACCGCCGCCTACCCCAGCGCTACCTCTGCCACCGCCCCCACTGCCATCGCCTAGCCTTGCTGCCGCTGAGGCAGCCATCTTGCCTTCCATGGCGCCGTCGCCTCTGCTTTCTCACCGCCCCCACTCACCCCGCCCTCTTTCCACCGACACCTCTGCCACCCTCCCACAGCCTTCACCATGCCGCCGCAGCCATCTGTCTTCCACGCCGCCGCCGCAAAAGCGCGTTTCAACGAACAATTAAGGCGACGACTTCAAAGGAAGGCGCCGCGTCGCGCCGCGCCAGGCGACCGCCACCGGAGGGGGCGGAGAGGGGGCGTGTCTCGAGAGGAGGAACAAGTATTTCGGGGAAGCGCTACCTCTGCGGCTGAGGAGTCTCATAGAATCAACTGATGTCACTGCGGAGACGCCGACCGGGAGATCCAGGACTCGAGTCCCGACGGTGGCAGCAGGATTTTGGACTTTCGCTGGGTCGAATGCAGCTCCTGTCTGGAGGAGAATTCTAATGGCCGGCTGCTCTGGTGGGTTGTTTTCCGTGGTTTGTTCGATCAATACCAAGCAAATGCCGGAGCAGAACCCTAACGAAGAGCTCACAGACCGCGCGCGCTTTCCTTGACTTTCCTAACCACTGAACCTACGCACACTGTCACACTGCACTACACTGCCACAAATGTCAGGAGACTATTCGGGAGCTTACAGATTGTCTCGGCAGGGGGGGGGGGGTGCCTCCGTTGGTGGGAGATCCCAGGTTGGGGTAAACCCAGAAATCTTAGAAATTTTGATCAGAAAAATGTGACATATAATCTACAAACGTGATCTTTGAGACCTCACAAACCACTGAATTTAGAACATTAAATTCTTATGACTTCTAATATGAATTTTTAAAAATACATTTAGAAAAAAACATTTCAGGGGACGTTTATGATTAAGAACCTGTTTAAAAGCGAAACTTTTTTATATTTGAGGTAAAATCGTGTTCTTATTAATCAAAAAATATATGAGATTGTTTAGTTGTAACAAAAGTATTAAGCTTCGTTCAAATATTACAACATAAATAGATAATATTGATATAATATAAATGATATGGGAAAATAATTGATTTTTCATGTTTCAAAATTTTGTTGCAATTTGTTTTTGCCTTTGGTATGGAAATTGTGGCTTTATGATTAATAAAACATTAAAGCAAATGATATCTATATTTTTCTGCATTCAACTATTTTTTCGCTTACAGTTTAGTGGTCCGTGTACCATCGAAAGGCGCCCTGTGTTTTGGGAAGACATTTGAATCTTAGGAAGGTGAAGAAGATTTGGTCGCCCCCAGGGCCCTGATCCCCTCCTCAGTCTCAGCCTCAGCCTCAGCCTCAGCCTCAGCCTCTGCGGCGGCGGCGGCGGCGGCTGGAGGCTGCACAAAGACGGCCGGGCGCCGGCGACTGCGGCTTATCTCCATAGCAACGCCCAAACAGGCTCGGATTAACACGGGCGCGTCACTCAGAGGCAGACGGCCACCTCGCGGCAAACTGCTGCGCCCCTCCCCCCCCCGCCACCCCCCGGGCAGGGCGCCGCCAAAACCCCCTCGGCCTCGTGCTAATATTGACTTCAAAGTATTGCCCTGAATGCCAGGTAGCTTCGAACCAGGATCCTCCTCCTCCTCTCAGCCCCAGAGCCTACTCTACAACTCTATTACTATTACTATTAAATGCATTGCTTTATTAAAAACATGATTATTTTTAAATAGTAGTTGAATTGGAGTGTCGTGACGTGTTGTGAAGTGCAATAGAGAAGTAGAAAGAGAAGTGCAAGTACAGTGAAGTGAAGTGGAGTGCAGAGTATTTAAGCAGTGTATTTATTAGTTAAAATATCTGTGCAGGACAGTCATAAAATGTACAGATAATACTGTTATTATTATTATCTTTATTTTCATCATCATCATCATATTATTATTATTATTATTATTATTATTATTATTATTACTATTACTATTCTCTTAAATGATTTAAAATTACACTGTATCAAAATTACTAATTGTAATATATTAATTGTTGTGTTCTGCCGCCAGGTTGAATAAACCTACCACCAGAGATAATAAATCAATCTATCTTTTCGATCTGTATCTTTACGTACTTGTTTTGATGTTATGTCTTCTATAGTTAATATTCCATATCGGCAAAAAATGTAAGAACTCCGTTATAAATAAAAGTTAAATAAATTAGACGGTATTCATTAACGAGAAGAGAAAGATATTTGTAGTATGAAACAAAGTGAATTTTACCTATATTGTCTATATTATAAAGAATGGTGGCTGCCCGACAATATGAATAGAAGACACAGAAAAGGTAGAACCTAGAATGGTTTGTCTACCACTGTTTAAAACACTTCTCCGCGTATACGTATTTCATCTAAATTATGAAAACAATAAATAAAATCAACCGGTCTCTTAAATTCTCTTCTGCCGTCACGTACTTTGACTAATTTTTACTTTCACGCATTCATACGTACTTACGTAGTAAAAAGAAATTATTGTAATGTTACGGAAGTAGTTCCTCGTAATGTAGTTCCTGAATGTAATAAATTACTTCTCACAGCACGTTGATTATTCAGAATCAACTTTTTGGGAGTACGAAAAATTGATTAACGGCTATACGTCAGTCCGTCTGTGCAAAACGCTAGAGCCCAAACTGTTGAAACGATTTTTTCCAAAATTGATATTCTCAAAATTGCTCTAGATGAGCTGAATTTCCTTCGAGTTTCAAACGAATATTTTGAGTCTGGAGGATACTTTACATGAAGCTTAAATATTTTCTAAATTTTCTTTAAAAATGGCTCCAATGTTTTTGATAACTCTTTCCTTTCGGTTTTGTCTAGTGTAACTTTTTTGGAGTAATCAGAAATTGCGAACTCTCAGTCCAATGCGATTGCTGCCATTACATAATTGCTTTTAGTTTCAATAAATAAATAAAAATTGGAAATTTCAAAAACTTGATAAAAGTTGTAAATTATTAATGCAGTTTTCAATTTGTTGTGTAGTTTTTATTTAATTTGTACAATTTGAGTAAAAAAAGTATTGAGAAATTCATGGATGGAATACATAATTTTTGAAATAATCTTAATTCATATAGATCAAAATATTACTGTTGTGTTGATAATAATGTTTCATTAAATTACTTTTAACATTCCCATGCCTTTTCTTTGCAACTTTCTTTCATTAGCTAAAAAAAATTCCACGATTTTTTGAATCTTTGAGAATTTTTATCCTAATTTTTCAAGAAATACAGGAAATTTTAAATAAACAGCTAAAACTGTTCCATGAATTTTCTTTAAATTTTCTTTTCAGGTAGAACATCAGACGCTAAAAAATGACACAGGTCCCATTTTTATCCAACTCTGTATTGTCGATAATTGAAAAAAACATTTCAATAGTTCAATATTAATAATAGAGGGTTTTCCATTAATGAAATGTATTTTAAACAATACAATTTTTATACAAGGACCTGGGAAATTCTTTGAAAACAGAGTAGCTTTGCATTCGTAATGGCAAATTTATAACAAAAGGATTCAAAAACAGCTCAAAATTTCCGTTCGTTCCTTCATTTTTCTTGTCCTATTCTCACACTTTACACACACACACACACACACACACACACACACACTCAAACGCATTAGACTAATACAACTGTCGGAAGCATAGAGCTCGTGCCGGCTGCGGCGGTGCCCCGCTGATGGAAGATTCCTCGTTGACGAAAAATTCCCGCAAGCCGACAGAGATCGGCGCCGCATCTCGGCAGTCACGACCCGCGATAAAACACACACTATACTTACGGGACCAGTGACCTTATCAATTGAAGGGTAGGAGTTACTAATCAATCAATTATCATTACATTTTCAATTTTCCTTTTTAACATTAAGACATATTTCTTTATTTACTCAAAATTAATGGAAATACCCGAGTTTTCTATGTCTGCTAAAACGTCGCCCCTGATGACATCATCTAATAGGCAAGTTTTTAAAAGTCGGTATGCCACCGCACCTCGCACGGCAGTTTAAGTTACTTAGGACAAATGAAACTCAAAAAGCTGTCCTGTAATTAGCTATATCATATTAGAGTGGATGTCGTGAGATCTCATCTCAAAGTGATTCATTATAACTGCGTCGACCCATTAATCCTAAAAATTCTGTGCCTTGTGATTCAATGATTGCTGAACTATTTTTGAAAAATAAGTAACTGCCCCGTCAGAGACACGATACTTTTAACAAAATTAACTTTTTTTACACATCTTCATCTTTTTGCGTAAGAGGGAAACTTTTACGTAAGAGGGAAAATGAGGAATATACAAATAATACTAAATGAATGAGATAATAATATAATTGTGTTTTTGTTAAATTTAATTTAGCTAAGCTCAATGGAAAATGCAATGTAGACGTGTAAACAAAGTGACCAATCTTGGATGTGTAAAGGAAGAATCTTTGATAGACTGTGACTGATATGAAGTAAAACGCGATCCAACTTTGTAACACTGTAGTAAAACCAATATAATAAAATATTTCCAAATTCTGTAAGAAAAAGTAAAATCGTAAAAATAACTCGCCTTTCATAAAATACTAATATATTCTCTTTATTTTGTCATTACTCAGTGTATCAGTCTTTTTCTAGTAAACGATGTTTTATTTCTTATCGCGTTATTTTTAGATTTTTACAAATAAATTACGTATGAGCAATTTCTTGGAATTACGTTTTATTTGACCGTACATACAGAGCACATGCAATATTCGTGTATACGAAAAATGCCCATTATAAAAATGTTAGTAGCATGCAGCAGTAAAAATGCAGCTGAAGAATATCACATATTTATTTGTCAAAACATAGCACCTGCACTGCTCAAGAATAACAAATAAAATATTTTCATATAACACTATAATAAATAAAATATTTTAATAAAAGAAATATTCACGAATACTGTTATAACATAGTGTAGTACATAAGCCTGTCAAGATGGCCGAAATTGTTAGGTTAGGTTTAGACGAGTTCAAGTCCCCCCTCGGGTATGGGTGTATTTGTGTGTATCTATATGTATGTGTGCCATCCTTTCATCCTTCCATATCATCACCCTTTCATCATCCATACCCCCAGGGCTAACCACATTGCAGGAAAAAAATGGGGATTCTGCTAAAATTCTGATTCCCCCCAGATAAAGGTACCTACCTCCTGAAGCAGAATGCACCTGCAGAAGGAACGCGAAATAAAAGGGTAGTATATACGGATAAACACTACAGCAGTCCCTTGCACACCGAGAATTCAAAAAAAAGGTTCTATTCCATCTCGCAATACGGAAATAGCGAAAATGTAGTGGCGGGCGCCTTTTTCCTCTAATCCTTGCTGTCACTTTACGTCAGCTATGTCATAAGCAGAGAAGCGCTGAGTGAGAGAATTCAGTTGGTACGTGCAGTATGTTAATAAGCGGAAAAATATTTATTTTTCAGGCAAAATCGAGACTTTTTCATTATTTTTCTATTTTTTTCGAATTCCTGAGACTGTAATAATGTCATCTGCACCTCTCAGATGGCTGGACACTGCCTTGTTCTCTTTCAACATCTGTGAGTATTGAAAATTTCTAATCAAGATGTATCAGTCTATCCCATGCTGTACGCTTGAAAAATAACTTAAAGCTTACAAGACGTCCCAAAGCAAAATTAAAATAAAATTGTTTACTTAGAGTAAAAACTTTGTCAGTGGCCAAATGTGACTGTATTTAGAAACCTTTCTCTTACTACACAGTGTCTAGAAATATGAAAGAAATGCAACAAAGTTAATTAATGGCTACCAAACAGATTGTGAGTTTCTTCAAGAAGACTTATAGTCTAGTTCGTGAAGTTGATGGTAATATTTTAATTATGTTTTATTTCATCGCATCTCATCGGCGTACTAAAAAGAGTAAACCAAATACACTTGTCTAAATAATTAAACTTTTATCTTCAACAAGAACTTGATTGGGTGTTCTTTATAAGAAACAGTAAGCTGAATTCCCAAATGAAAGTCATATGTTTATCACTGTCATCTGTATCTATTTTTTGTTACAGTTGGGTAAATTTTCTGACAGTTGTAGCATTTATACTACAGAAATAAAACATGTGGAACGTAATACATAAAGGGATAATCCGCGGTGCTTTCCTCCCAAAAATGTGCAGTTTTCTGGCGCACTACTTCAATACTTTCTCTGCTTACAAAGTAAATGCGTGTTGTGAAGGGGAGTGAGAGAAGGAGTGAGAGAATGAGTGAGTTAGAAAGCGAGAGAGAAATCTCAGACATGGTAGTTGGGGAGAAGCTTTGCAATGAGTCCGCTTAAGCGAATATAGAGAAAAGCAAGAGGTGAGCATCAAATTGATGGAGTTTCAGAGAGGGATGGGTGGAATGACAGGTAGGATTTGGGTGACAGATCTGCAGATAATAAGAAAGATAATTGTAAGAAAGGGAATTCCAATAAAGAGTCACGACTTGACGATATGCAGAAAATAGCTAATGGAAGGAATTTGAATGTACGAAAAGAAAGCGAGATGTGGCACTTCAGTGATAGTGAGATGATACGTTAAGGAATCAAACCCGCTGACACAAAGTTTAACAGAGAGATCAGAGTCAACAGACAAAACGTGAATGAATGAAAAAAAGGTAGGACGGGCCTATAGACAAAGTGACACAACATTCGAACTCTAACATAAAGATGCAGAGCGAAAATGAGAGCCGAGATGCGAGCGAGATGCGAGCGAGATGTGAGCGAAAAATAATACAGAGAGGATGTAAGCAGAAGGCAGTTGAACAGCTTAAAGCATAGTTAATAAACTAAGGAAATTAGACATTGAAATGCTGGTACTAGTGGGGGAAAGGGTTCTTTTCTAAAAAACATTGAAATCAAGATGGATCATAGAAGCCCTTTATTTGTCGCGCACAACCTCGGGCACAATAAAGGGCTGTTGCAATTTACAACCCCTGTTTATCAATTCTATAGGTTCGCGTTTTTCGTTTGGATCCAAAAAAGTATATTTTTTCTTTCAGTGATTATTAGGGTAGTATGCTTCGACTTATTACAAGCCTCATGGAAAATATATAATATAACAAATAGTTGAGTACTGATTACGATAAGACGATATTAAGGGAACGAAGCGCGTTTCCCAGTCGAATGAGAAAGAAAGATTTGAATGTCTATAAACGGGCCTCAAAGGCTCACATGTGTTACACAAAGAAACAGAAAGTTTGTAGACTAAGTGCTTAATTGACTCGTGGGCTCAACGACTGATCGACAGCCTGAGTGTTATAGATTGACTGACTAACTGGTTGATAAATACGAACGTAGATTTATTAATGGATAGATTGACCAGTAGTATGACTGATTTAGAAACCAACTGACAAATTTAATGGCAGGCGAGAACACAGAAAGGGGGCAGAGGGTGCTAATAGGGCCGAAGAAGATAAGCGTAATAGGTAATGGGTGACGCTCATGCTTCAAAACGGAGCAGCAAATCCTTCACGGACTCTTTTGAAAAAGGAAACGAGAAGAGGGATCAACGAAGGGAGCGTAGTGAGGGGAGGGCTGGGGTGGGGAGGGGAAGGGAGGGGAGGGGAGGCGGGGGGAGCTAGCAAGCGCGTGTCAGCGCCGAGGCGGGGCGAAGAGCGAAGAGCGGAGAGACGGGCGGAAGGCGCGGCGGCTGCGATGGCCCGCCGCTGCTCGCTTTCATTCTCGTCCGATGGAGCCCTTATCTTTGCGGTCACTGCGGTTTACGGGGCGCCGTCCGCCCGCTTTATGCCGGGCGTTCGCGCCGCTCTGCGGGCGGCGGCGCGGGCGACGCGAGATAGACGGCGAGGGGCGACGATTGAGTGCGGGCGACCGGGCGGGAGGGGGCGGCGATATTTGCAGCGCGGCAACCGACGGCGGCGGCGGCGGCGGTGGCGGCGGCGGCGACGGTGGCGCCGCCAATGCCGCTGGCGGTTACAGTTGGTGCGAGTTGCGGGTGTTTGACGCGACGAAGTGGCCACGGCGAGGCGGGTGTCGGATGAGATGGCGGTGGAAGAGGAGGTGGATGTTGTGACGGGTGAGGCGATGGATGAGGTTGGAAGGAAGTGGCGTGCAGCAATAGAGTAGAGGGACGGCGATGTTTGTGGCAAGTGACGACTCAGCGCCGGGCCAAGACGCCCCGAAAGTCATTGGCGTAGAAACAAAGGAATTGGACTTACTGATTTTGCTGACGTAAACAATGACAGTATTGATGCAAAATTGAAATATTTGAGACTTGGTATGGAAAAGTTAACAGACAAACATTAAAGAAAAACAATGTAGCAGAGTACACAAGAAATTAAAGTTCGCATCACACAAACCTAAGTTTTCCACGAAACTCTAAGAGCACCATGATTGAAAATACAACCACAACATAACCTCACTTATTTTGATTTGGTATTTCAAAAGGGAAATAAATCTTTATTACGTAGTTCTGCGAAAGAAAACAGAACTTAGTAATCACTCACAGTTGACATCTGGAACATTTATATTCCACACCAAAGTTGTAGAACTAGTCGTTATTGATTGCTTGCGCTCCTCTGTAACTTGGAATTTGCATTTCGGTAATGTACAGAACCGTTTTCATACCCTGGACTTATTTATTTCATGTAATAATTATAAAATATTTTTACACGATTTCTTATTTATTTATTATTGTACTTATGAAACAATATGATAGAATAAATATCAAAGATGTTAATAAATATATTGTGCTATGGTCATCAAAAATCTTCTTGCTAAATTAATAATATCATTATCGATTTCTCCTTGAGCTTATGGAAATATCAAAACTTTCTGGTAGCCAGGAAGATTTTCATGTGGGATGTATTTTACTATTTATTGAACATCGATTATCTTCTTTTGTGTTGAATCGAAGGATTACTGAGATATAAACTTTCTTAAAAGGAAACTCTGGGTGGGTTTTCCTTTTGCCAACATGAATGAGTTTGTGATAAATCCATCAATATAAGTAGTCACGTGCCTGGAGGTATCCAAAATATTCTCTATCACACTTTAGCTGCTTCATTTGAAACAAGTCACAAGAATCTGCCAGGATGACAAAAAGACTTGGTTGTCTTCTTAAAATAGTTCTACCATTAAGGTTTAAGGTCTATGATGTCCTCAGTGTCTATTACTATTGTCATGGAGCATTTACACGTTTCCTAACTGATAATACTAGATCTTATGTGTGAGGATCAGAAACCAGTACTGGACTGTTTTCTCTTTTCCATTCATACAAATTTTAGTTGACAATAGAACACGTACTTTATGCTGGACAAGTTTCATTTTTACACTGATCTTGAGCTTTAATAATCACAAAGAAAATGTATATCTGAACTCTTTTTACAAAAAAAACTGCATATTTGTCTTTTAAAATCACCGACTCAATTGTGAAAACTGACATACCTATTCTTTACTCAAGAATAAATACATTTAAATATAATTATTTCTTGTATTTCGCAATTTTCACGATAATATAAAATCATAGAAAAATGTTAAAAGCTTTCTAAACCGAATATTTATTTTTACATTTAAGCGATCATATATTATTTTTAATTCACGTTAAACAAGTTAAATAAAAAAGCCCCACAAATTGAGATCTTTCTTTTCATCTGTTCCCTGCCTGTCTTGAGGCTGCTAGAAAAGAAAAGTTGCGACTTCAACGAAAAGTGCCGGGGATCTATCCTCGAGACCTTGGACGCGGCGCGATGTCGGCGACAGCGGAGGGTGCGCGGGGAAGAGAGGGGGAAAATACGGCGACGGAGAAGACGAGTTTAGTAGCGGCCGAGACAAGAGTAACACGAGCCACGAACAGTGGGCGGAAATGAGAGATATTTTTTCGTCATTGTCCAACAAGGACAAAAAATGTTCATTAAATGTAACAAATAACACATGCTAGATTAAAAGTAAAACAGCGTAAAAATAATAGGTATTTTATTAATGAGATCGCTGGTGAAATATATACCTTCTAATATAAAGTAAATAAAGTAAATAATATCAAAAGTATATTTTAACTTCAGATCTTTTCGATAGCGTAGCTATTATGTAAAAAATGACTAAATGTTTTTTTCTTTCTCAATGTCACTGTAACCAACCAAACAAGTGCTCAAAATTTCGACTATCCGTCCATCTCCTTAATGAATCCCTTAATTCGGAACGTTACAATAAATGTATTTTTTCTTCAATGTCCTTCGTAGTTCTTCTCACATCTCTGAATTGTGAGGTTGGTTTCATGATAAGTGTACAATATGTTTGTTTTTCCTCATGACTGAAGATGTACTTTATGAACATATTGTTAATAATTAAGAAGCATATTTATATTTTCTTTAACCTAGCGCTAGCTCGCGCAAATACAGAGTCCGCTAGGCCATCCCAGCAACGTAGGCCTTAGGACGTAGGCCTTAGGACGTGGGCCTTAGGACGTAGGCCTTAGGCCATGTATTCTCGCACGATGTTCCAACCCTTATTTGGGGATATGCTAGGACGATGGCATGAAGAAATGATCGCTCGGACCGTAAGACGTGGACCACTGTTTGTAGTTAGGAAGCATAATTCACCTTCCTTATGAATATACCCAACTAATTAATAGTTTTATTTGATTATACTGGATGGCAATACTCAGTGGCAGCATTGTTGTTACTTCTACAGCGACAATGGCCGGGAGGGCCTTATGACCAACGTCATTGCCCGGGAGTGTTTCGACGGTGGGTAATGTTTGACACTAGCTGCTTAGCGATGTCGAATCAAGCCGCTGTCTGGGAGAATTCTTTTGACCGACTGCTCTGAACGATTTTGTGGCTTGGTTTTCCTACCTATCTCAGGCGAATGCTGGAGCAGTACTCTAATAAATGAGTCACGAACCGCGTGAGATCTGTCATTCCTCTTCTTTGTCCTATGATCTTCCCTTACACCCCTCTCTCTCTCTCTCTCTCTCTCTCTCTCTCTCTCTCTCTCTCTCTTACACACACACGTCCACACATGTCGGGAGCTAAGAGCCTGTCCTGTCTGGAATGATGACCCACTGAGGGGAGATACCACGAAAGTGAAACCTCTCCAATCCACGTGTAGGTCGGCACTAGATTTCCCGTTCCAGCGGGAACACTCCAGGATATGCCACGGACTTCACCCACTGGACTAATGACTAAAATGGTTGACGCTCCCGGAAACCGCAAACAATCAATTGTAAGTTTTGCCTTGATTGCGAAAAGCAATTGCTTGGCGCTGCACGGTCCTTCCGCCTCATTCGGGCCCAGCGAGCGTGGGCGCGCCGGAGAGGGTCGGGCGCCGCCCAACGGCCGGGGAGGCGCCCACGCAGGCGAAGCACCGCCGTCTTCACGGGCGCTCCGCGCGCCGCAGCCGCGCCCAGAGGGCCAGCGCTCCACTTCGCCGCCCAGCGCCCTGACGGACGCGCGGGGCAGACGGCGACGGCGAGGCGAGGCGAGGCGAGGTGCGGCGCGCAGTGCCCGGCGCGCGGTTCTCGGAAGCGAAATCCTGCTTTGCGGACCCCTCGATTCTCGGAAGGGCTTGTCTACTGCGAGTTAAGAGCTTTTGGCGAAGTGAAGGTGTATTCGAAGCAGTTTTTCAATGGAAGAATTATAATATTCAGAAAGCAATGATTTCTGGGAAGTGGCTGTCCGTTGAAAGATTCAGTTGGTTTCAGAAGCACAGCATGATAGAAGCGCTGGTTTTGTTGTGGTGAGATTTTGTAAGTTGTCGTCTTAGGCTCCGAGATTATTTCCCTATTGTCCCATTTGTAAATGTAGAGGTTCAATTAAATACGTGTTATTTCTCTTTGTGCATTCGTCATACCTGTAAGAAGATATTTAACCGTAACGGATCTCATTCATAAGATAATATCGTAAGGACTAAATTTTCTATGTTAAGCAATTAAAGTTTACAGAAAAGAAGTTTAAATGGATCTAAATTACGAATGTAAAAGAAAGGAGACAATATAACTGGTCAGTCGATGAAGAGGTAAGCTTACTCTGAATTATTTACTATGTATTCTAATAATTAAGTACGCCAATTTTTAATATTCTCTGCTCGAAATAACCAGTAATTACGATGTTTTACGGCATTGATAATCTACAAATACCAGTTCGACAAGTTCATGTTTAACAATAAGAGTTCTGTTTTTGATTTTGATTTTTCCTAATTTACTATCGCAAAAACTAGACGTTTTGTGGATTCCTTGCTTGTAAAACTATTTTTCAACATTTTGTTACATATTGCTACACTGAGCACTATATTTGCTCTCATCTAACCAAGCATTGGTTAAAGTTTTAAAATATATTACATAAAGAAGGTCAGATGTAAAATGTCAGTAAAATGAGCAAAAATGCCTTTTATTTAACAGTTAATGTGAATTGATTTGAAATGTTGACTACTGTAAATTGAAATGAGAATAAAATAGTATTTTAATTAGTTTGTAATCAAGAACGAATGTATTGAATTTGAAGTATATTACTCGTCACAAAGTCTACAGGCAGTTCGTGAAAAAATGTTTATCTCCATCCATTCAAAATGACATATGAAGCAGAATACAAACTCAAAATTACAATGACGCTCATCATTTATTCTGCTATGATGGAGAATCGATAATTCTCCATGTTTTGGCCTTTGTCCAGCCGGAATCGATACTCGTCCCAGTGAGACATCGACGAGCGAGGCGCGGCTTCCGGAAGACGAAACGACAGGGGGGGGGCGGGGGGCGTGCGGGCAACCGCCTGGGCGAAGTGGCCACGGAGGATTCGGGTGGCCGGACGCCGGGGGGGGAGGAGGGCGGCCGAGACTCGTCTCGGCCTGGGCGGGGAGGGAGCGGGGAACTCCCGCAAGAGGCGAGACGAGGCGAAGCGGCGCGGCGCTACTGCAGACCAGTGAACCCCTGCGGGGCGCGGAGCGGGGCGCGGAGCGGGCCGGGGGCGGGGGGCGCGGCGGTAAAACAGGCCGAGAGGGGAGCTGAAGAACTACTGTGCGTGCGCTCGCGGAGGCAACCCTGAGACGGAGCTACTGCGAAGTCGCACTCGGGCCCGGCAGCGAGCCCCGCATGGCACGGCGCTGGAGCTGCAAGTGCGCGCACTTCGGCAGCGTTACGACGCTCGCCCCTTGGGAAGTCCCTCGCTGGAAAAGGAGTTCTGTGAGACGCCGCCGCACGGCGCTGAGCATTCTCCACGCGGGGGTTCCCCGCGCCCCGGCCCCTGTTCTTCATTTATCTCCGAAGGTCTTCAGAAGCCAACTGAGTTGTGTACGCTGATGGATGTCGTTAATTCCGCGGTCTGCGGGGATTTAGTGACAAGTAACGGCATGCAATCCGGCGGCTGGAGCCGTAAATCGGCGAGAGAACAAGACACTTCGCCCGCTGCGCGGGGGCGTTGGGGGTCGCCCAGATACGAGGCAAGCGGGGTGTAAATTTTGGAGGGTGAACTCCCATGGTAATGAATGCTTTGCCGCTCTTCTTTTATGTCTTCATTCAAAAGATAGATTGTGTAAGGCTGAAAATTCCTGACACTCTCTTTCTTTGCGAGAAGCATCCGCTGCTTTATGGCTGCAAGAAAACTCTCATTCTCTGCCTTTCTTGTAAACACAAATGCGTTAAAATATAATGGGGAAAGAAAGCCATCTTGATCATCAGTATTTTAATGCATCATATTTCTCCTTCACCGCACATTCTTTCAAAGCTTCCTCCAGCCATTTTTACTTCAATACTTGGTTGTGTAGTCTTTACATCAAGATATTCAATCCTTTGCTCTAGTTTTAAAAAAGAATGAGAATATTAAAATTTTATATCTGGTCCTTATATAACGACGTTTCGAACCATGATAAAAAATTTTCTCAAAGAAATTAATTAGCAACCACCTCCTGAGATACGCGCAGAGGTGTAGTTTCAAAGAAGAGAATATTTTTGACTTGCTGTAAATTGTGAGTAAAGTAATACCTTCGGTTCTCTTATTGATCTAAGAAAATGTTACGTAAATTTTGAAGTTTAAAAGTATACATTGACCTAGTTTTTATGAACTCTACGAAAACTCTTAGTAATGATCATGGGTGAATTTTAAACTAGATATAACGATTCTTTAATGATATTTTCCATTTGATTATCACGTTTATCGCTATTTATTATTCACACTTGCTTCAAATTTCCTGCCAGAAATTAAAACATTAATGTCGATAAGCAGTATATTATTGTGAGTAAATAATTTTAAAGATGAATACTTCGCATGTGTAGACGTGTTCAATATAGTTTTTTTGTTTACTGATGGCTTGGTTCACAAATATATCTAAGAATGAAAATCTCTCTGATTAATGAAGCATGATGTGTTGGAAATGATTAATAGACAATGCAAACCAGGAAAATATGTTATTTGCATCAATGCTCATATCAAAATGCATTTCCTGTTGATTTAATAATTCAGTATTTATATCATACTTTTGGTAAACACCACTATTAAATAAAAGGAATAGCTACAAAAATACATTTTTGTCTATCATCTACTGCAAGTACAGAAATTCAATAGTAAGTAAAATATTGACTGGACAGTATGAACAAATGCTAAAGTCTTCAAAATGCTAAGAAACACTTTGAATTGCACAAAAGCGTATATTTCGCGATCGAGATTCCCCGAAAAACAGTTCTGCAGATGATGGCTTTTCTCTACTTGCGGTTTAGTAAATATATCTCGTGTCTTATTTCTTTAATACTTGTATACTTTATTTTTTCATTAAAGAGGAAGAAATCCTAGTACGTAAGAATTAACTTAAAAAAGAATAATTAATGGTGTGTTGAGAACTACGATTCGTCCTTCAGATTATTAATTTACTCTAACGAAAATCAATAATAAATTTTATTAGGTTTATTCCCAAAGTATTGTATTACGAAGAAAAGTTGGCTTAGTGTTTTAATGCCACAAATACAGTACGCCGCCCAGAAAAGGTGGGGATAGGGTGAAGGTGGAGGTGGAGAACGGGCGGGGGAGGGGGCGACGTCACTCCCCTAATGAGAAATACGAGCCTGGCAGCGTCAGAGCGTCAATGGGGTGGAGGGGGGGAGAGGGGGCGGGGAAGACTTCGGGGGAATTACCTCCTCCGACAATCGGTGTCCGCTTTCGTAATTACAAGGGGCGGAGCGCGGGGCGGCGCTTGCTTGCATGCGTGGACCGCTGCGGCACCGCCCTCTCCACGCCCCGCCCCGCCCCGCCCCGCCCCGCCCCGCCCCGCCCCGCCACGCCCCGCCACGCCACGCCACGCCCCGCCACGCCCCGCCACGCCCCGCCACGCCCCGCCACGCCCCGCCACGCCCCGCCACGCCCCGCCACGCCCCGCCACGCCCCGCCACGCCCCGCCCCGTCCCGCTTCGGGTCTCCCCGCCTCGCCCTGCTCTTCCCCGCCCCGCGCCGCAACGCCTTTCACCGCCTATACCATGAACTTCGCGCTTTACTTTGCGCCAAGCCTCACGTCTGGATGTAAGTTCACTGTTTTTCGAATTGTTATTCTTCTTCTCAGTTAAAACCTAACGCCTACAGGAAATAGTTTTTGTCGTCAATATTTTTGTAGATTATATTTATCATCCACCGCGCATTCTCTTAAAAAGGTTACTCTACCCATCTTTTACTTTTCGTAGGGCTGTATTGTTCCATTTCGTTTCACATTCCTATTTTTTATCTTTACCAATTTTTTTGTCAATTCCACATTTTACCAGATTTGGAACTTTATAGTTCTGCCATTAATTTATTTCCTCGTTGCCTGTGGTGCATGCGTTTACTTGTTCTTCAACACCTCACTTGTTTCATCTAAGTGATTTACTTTTCTCGTTCTGTTTTCGATACTTCTCTGTCTGTTAGAGTTTTTCACGGGCTCCTCTTTCCAGATTTCACATTTTTTCATCGCTCGCTACTCTTCTACATTACTTCATGAAACCAACCAACCTTCTTCGCACGCTCACGTTACTCGCATCACGTTTTGGGCTCGGCCACATTTTTCACGCACGTCGCTTATTCTAATCTCGTGTCTCCGCCATCTACACATCGATCTTCTTCTCGTCACTACAATGAATATAAAATGGAACATCCTCCATCATTTCAACCTCCTTTATATTTCACCTTGCATTTTCTACACACCCACCATATTTTTTCCTCTCGTCATTGATCAAAAACCACGTGTAACTCATCCATCGTTTCTCTTAGATCCACAAGTTATTCATTTCTTGTTGGGCATTATTCTTTCTTTTACGTCATTGTCGTTCATTTGTTTGTTTTGTTCCCCCAAGAACCTATTATTCTCATGTCTAAATTTACAAAACCCACTAATTTTACCTGCTACTTTCCACAATCGACGTCGTCCTACTCACATTGCACAATCGACGTCGTCCTACATCACTTTCTCAATGTAATGTAATTCCTTATTTAATTCAAATAAGGTATTGTTTTCATGCTGTCTCTTTCAAATACTATCGCCCTCTACAATTTATTTCGGGTTCCAACTGGCTTAAGGCACCCTCAACACACACCTTTCTTACCCTCGCTTGCAGCTGCCGCCTCAACTTTCCTTTCCAAAAGAAACGAGTCCCAGAACGAACTACGCTTCCTCTTCTTTCTAATGAAAAAACATGTGTATCACATTCATCATATTCTTTATACTTAGAAGTTACTTATGTCTTGTGGAGTCTTGGTCTTTCCTTTATGTCTTGTTTTCTTTTTTTCTAGTTTCTTCACGTCATTTCTGATTGTTTTGTTACTCCCATCAACCTATTATTTATGTCTCACTTTTCGAAACCCATCTCCTTCCGCGAACAACTTCCACTTACATTACTCTCTTCTAATCCAAATCAGGTATTGTATTCATTCTGTCCCCCTCCACCTCGACTCAGCTCCTCACGTCAACCAACACGCTCCCCCCCCCTCCCTTGCAGCCGCCGCTCAACTCGCCCTTCCGAGCGAGAAAACGACGCCGAGTCCGAAACGTCACCGAAGCATTTCCGTGAGCGCCCTCCGTCGCAGCCGCTTTGTTCCGACCGAGGGGAAACTAAATTCGTTTTCGAGTCGACTTCGGTTACAATAGGAAAAGGGAGAAGGGCTTACTGCTCGAACTCGCTTGAACGCGACATGCAGAAGAGGAGGCTCGCTGATTGGATGTTCCGTGATATGGCCCTTTGTCTTGAAAATGTTTGCTGAAAACAGAACGTGTTCTTACGAGATTTAGAATTCCTCGCTTCCTCGAATTTTGCGTGCAATGAGTTTTCGAATTGGTTTGCCGTGTTGTTGTTTTTGTATTATTCTTCTCCAAGAGATGCGTTCATATTACAGAGAATTTCATACGTTTGTTCGTTTCTATCGTATGTATTCCAAGAAACACATAGCTTTTAAATCAATGTAAACTTTTAAAAAGCGTGTGTATTCTCAAACGTAACATTTTGGAGTCGTTCTTGCGTAGTAGTTTACTATTCTTCTTCATAATTAATTTTAGGGTTCTTCACTACATTAAACATTTTATTCGATTCTTACGACAACATAATTACAAAATCCAATTATTTATTCAATAGTATGCATATGATATTATGAAAATTAGTTACGAGACGAAATTCGGTGTCAATTTTTAATATGAATTATGTATAACTCGTTAACAAAAAGTGAAATCCTTCTCTCTAATGGTAATAATAGTATAATGTTCACTCTAAACTATAGGCGTCCCACATTACAAGAAATATTGTATCATTAGCGCTCAAAAAAGTTGTAGTCGAAAGTATCATCAAAATAACCTAATTTTTTTTAAATTTTATTTTCCAATTTCTTATTTTCGCATTATGGATAGTTTCTTAGAATCCCACAAACCACGCCGGTTCAGGTCCTTCAACAAGCTGTTCTAACAAACTACATTAGCTACCCCTCCGATCGATGACAGTTCCTTGAAAAGGCGGACAAAACGCACTACACTTCCCGGGTCCGCCGGGAAGCCTTGCACTCGCCTTTTGTGCCAGACGTCAAAGGGTCGCCTTTGCTAAAAAACGGACAATGGCTGCTCCTCCTCCCCTCCCCGCCCCGGTCGCTCGCGGCAAATTATGCTGTGGCAGGCAGTCGCCCTGGAAGCTCTATAATCCCATTATTTTCGCCGCAACGCACCGCCCCGCGACGACTCGGCGCGGTGTTTCAAGTAGCTTCATTAAGGAGAGAGAAAGTGTATTAACTCCTCAAAGACGCCCGCGCGCCCGCTGAGCTCACGGTCGTGTAAGAAACGAAAGGGTGCGCTCCGGCGCGAACGCGCGAGTGCATGGCTGCCAACTTCTGCGAATTCGGTCGTATTACGCTTCAATTGTTATTGAGAATTCTCTCCACGACGTAATAATTAAGAAACGGACCAAGTGCTCTGGAAAATTGAAAATAGGAAAATGCCACTTTCAAGATGCAATGTTTGTTTCACGTAACGCTGACTTTTGGCGTAATTTTGTCTTCCAAATTCCAGCAGTTGTTTAATTACTTGGTTTTATATAATGCAAAAAGTTGTTAAACTACGCGTTTTAACCCCGATTTTATTATATGTATAGTTTGATTGATTGTTTCGCATATCCTAGCGCGTCATCGGCTAGCGATCATTAGTCCGGTAAGTGTAGTGTATGATTTTTCTCTAGGTAGGTGGCGGTGATCTTCGCGCGTTGAATGCTGAGATCCGTCGCCGACCTACACGTCAGTTTGTGATGTTTTATGCAACCAGGTATCTCGCACCAACAACGCATCGCCCAAGCCGGGAAGAGAGTAGCAGTGTAGTGCAACATGATCGTAAGCGTAAGTGAAATTTGTGTGGGGGTGAGGATAAGACAAGGAAGGGGAAGTAACAAACTGGCTGCGCGGTCCGTGACCCATTCCTTAGGGCAGAGTTGTGATATTCGTCTGGTGTTGATCGGAGAAACCACGGAAAAATACCGATCAGAGGAACCGGTGGTTAGAATTCTCACCCACTCTGCAGCTGAATTCAATCTAGCTATACAGATAGTACCAATAATCGTGCCGCCGTCGAGACTCGAACCCTAGAGCTTCCCCTTGATGTCCTGAGCTACGTAAGTCGCTTTACCACGTGTATTATTCACTTATTGTCTCGTGTAAGTTCTGTTTTAATAGTATTTCTTTCAGATTACTCTAAAATAACTTCTTATTGAACGAGTAGTATTTACACTTAACTCTGACTTGGAATCACACTTTCTTTCGAACTCGTACGAATAGACCAGTGAACAGGCAAGAACGTCATGACATAATCGTTCCCAAAACACCAGATGAACTGATATCGTAACGTGTAAATCGTTTTCGAACGGTTCGCACGTCTCTCTAGTCAGCAGCAGAATCTTTTTGGTCGCCATGATGTTCGGAACTGAAGAGTGCATTTAAGAAGTAGTCGCCCGAACCCATTATAAGCAGTTCCTAGTAGGCTTTTTTCGTCTATCCACGAGGCTCTGTGACATCCAAAATTATTCAAAGGCATATCGCACTCACCGCTACCTCTAAAAATTACATAAGCACTTTGGTTTCACTGAAGTGCAGTAAAACAAAATTGGGTCGATGGGGACCCGTTTGAGCCACATACCGCGACCGCCGTCTCATGCAGCAGCGACAAGGCCATCACGTTCGTATGGAGGCCCAGAGCTCTGCCTACCATTCATGTATTTTCATCATTACGGTGAGATAACTTTTTCTGATAAACATACAAAGTGTAGTAAGCTTCGAACAGTAAATTTTGTCTCTTTCGCCGGCAACAACACTCAGTTGGCTTTGATTTGTATTCTGAATGTTTTCGGTAAAGGTGTAAAGTAATAGTTAGGTTGTATGGTAAGTAGTAATGGCAAAGAAGATTTTAAACCGATGGTATTAATTTTAGTTAAATATTATTGAATCTATTTGAATATTTTTAGGAGAGCATCTTATACGTGTTGAGGCTCGCTTCTGTGGTTCGGCGCCGCTGGCACGTGGCCCGGGCTGGCTGATGCCTCAGCGACCCTCTGCTGCCCACGGCGCGCGCGCGACGAATTTAAAAGTTCGCCGTACACAACAATATCGAACATGATATTGCAGAGCATATTACATCAAAGGGGGCGCCTCTGCGCAAGGGCGCCTTCCAGGAAAGTGAGGCGAGTCGACGCCTGCAAATTCCCTGCGTAGACGACCGCAGATTCGGGCTCCTCGCAGTTAATTAGAAGCGGCTAGACGCGGTAAAGTCGCTTACTTCCGCTCAACCTATCCCATTTCCCTCAATATTACTCCCCTCTCCTTGTTCAAACCTCACCTCTTTTTCTTCCTCCTTATTTCCTACCCCCTTTCCGCCTTCTCTGCGTTCTCGTTTCTGCCAGCAAAGTGTCGTTCATCGCCAGCATTCACCAGGAATATTTTGATTTTTTGGTTTTGAAGAAGAGCCATCATACAAGAAAATTAAATTGTAATTCCTTTTAAC
Organism: Gryllus longicercus; assembly: GCA_038098605.1. NCBI lineage: Eukaryota > Metazoa > Arthropoda > Insecta > Orthoptera > Gryllidae > Gryllus > Gryllus longicercus. The sequence continues at coordinate 1,497,354 of JAZDUA010000368.1, forward strand.
TAAGATGAAGACGATTTGTCACCCAGTACGCTTTCACCCTACCATATGTATGCGTTTTCTAGATACGTCGTTTTCGCATCGTCGATCGACATAGCCTTGCTTTAGAGACGTGCTGCTTCCTCTATGTAGGACTTATTAGGCATACCTGAACTGAGGTAAAGGTGCTTTCAGCTAAATGTTTAAAATAAACCCGAATAATCGTTTGTTACAAGCGAATAAATTAAAATAAGACGAGTCATTCATGCAGGACATTTTATTTTCCTGAAAGACCGATCCGTACTCCACTAAAAGCATATGAAGCTTAATAATGCAGGCGTCTTCTCGACAGTGATCTCTACATTTTTGGTCACCCTTTTTGTAATTACGGCCGTGTTCTGCCCGGTGGAGTGAGTTCAAAATGAAATGAACGCGGCGTTTCACAATACATCCTGTGGATATTACGTAATACTCTCTGTTTTATGTTATTATTTACGATGTGCCCATAGGCCTGATGAAACGAATAAGCCACGCACTTGATGAGCTAGCACTGGCAATTGTTTAACTGCACAATACAGAAGAGTGTTGGATTAAGGCATTACGTCGTGATTGTAAACGATTGCGACTCTGTAGCCAAAATCCGCAATTATTGATTTAACGAGGAAGAACTCTTTATTCAACATTTGCAGGGTTTTAAATTTTAACTTTTGTATTCACTACATGTGCATACCACAAAACTTATCATTTAATATATTTGATTTAGGCTCATTTAAAATGTATTTAACTGGAAGTGGTATTTTGGAATTCATATTTAATATGTAACCAAACCAAACCCTATTTAAATGTAATGTTGCATTGCAAAGTCAATGTGAGTTGATACATAAGGAAATAAAATATTAATTTTCTAAAATTAGATAAAAGAAATACTTCATTTATTTATTACAAAATAAATATAATGCAATGCTTTAGTCAAATCATCCTCTTCGCAAAATACATGTATAATAATATGTAATTTCTTAACATTTTCTATTGATTGTGGATAAGAAGCCCAATGTCTTAATTCACATCCTACGTATTTAGACTTCTGGAATTAACGAAGTAGTTCGCCACATAACTCCATCCACACATTCTAAACGGTTTGCGTCCACCCAAATCTGGTGGACTGCGGTAAGCAGCCAACAACCCGCAGTACACAAGTGCCTCACGTATTGCCACTCTGACGTCACCGCACGGGGTCAAAAAGGTTTCTCCCGGATTCCGAAAATAGATCCTTCCATTCTGTTGTAAGTTGTAATTCAATGTCATTTTGAGGAAAAATATCGTCACCTTTCTTTTAAAAGTACGTTAATTTAAAGAAGCAAATTTTAAGGAGAGATAACGTTTTGTTACAAAATATTATCAGAAAGTCTTAATGGATTAATGACGTGATTATGTTTATTATAATATGATGTTAACATTATTACATTTAGTCATTTTATAGCTTATTTTATATATTACATCATTTAGTCACTTTTTGTCTAAAAATGCAAGTTTTATATTATTTTAATATAAACACTATTCAGAAAGATTTTCAACGCTGTGTAGCAGTGCAGATGTTTTTAATAAACTTACGAATTTTTAAAATAAAAACATGCAGATTTTTCAAAAATATTTTCTATTTAATTAAAAAGGGGAAATGGGAGTTAGAAAGATGGCAATGAGTGCAATATGTTGCCACATTCATGCCGTTGTCGTCGCTTTAATAAGTTTCTGTTTGCATAGAATTACCAGATGAAATCAAACAGGTTAACGTCATTTCTCTAAGTGGACACAGGACTTTTTTTTTGGAAGATATCGTCACACGCACGTTGTATAAGAAGTAGTTTCCATTATTTGCATTGTGCAAGATCGTTCATTATTCTGGCTAATGAAGCGTATTTAAATATGGAATATACTCTTCTAACTTTAATCAAGGTTACACTGTTAATTGATGTCCTGGGAATGTATGCCACGCCACAACACAACTAAAACTCCATACTTTACGTGAGGTTTGAGCTCACAATTTGATGAAACGCGCACTTCGGTGCACACGCTCCAAGGCCTTGTGCCATCAGGCCGGACAATTCCAAACGTCACTATCCAAATACTACTATCAGAGTATCGTGTATTAGTTAATAGGAACTTTTTGTCTGCTTAATGATATTGTTATACATAATAAGAAAGTCATTTCACACTAATCTAATAACTTGCCGATATTGGTTTATTAGTGAGAATTTGTTGACATTTGAATAATAAAAATAAAAATAAATCGTCATCACTTTCCTATTAAAATGTCAATATTTTAAAAGGCAGCTAGAAAGTGACACGAGTACTGTACTCTTCTGGGTTTTTATTTTGGGGAAACCTGCGTGAACAGAGAAGCATGTAAAATCAAACTCGAGTACAGTGAGCAATGAAATACCAATTTTCCTAAGTTAAAGCAGAAAATATTTTTACGTAAACCCTTTCGTTAAATGTGCTTCAGATACACGCACGTATTACCAAGCTTCATTTCATATTTTTATAATCTCTTGAAGATAGACATCCTAGTTTTTTTTAATTCACATTAAAGGAAAAGTATGGTCGACATTTCAATTTATTTATCTGTTAACGTTCGGACCTGAATAACCCATATTTGATCGTGTAGGATTCTTCAATCAGTTTAAGTGTGAGAAATGATATAAAAAGTATACGACGTTGAAGAGAAGGAAAAATTGCAATGAAAGGGAATAAGAAGCAAAAGAGACGGTTCTAAAGAAAAAAGTGTATTCTCTGGTGATAAGTATGAGCTAAAGAAAGAATACACAGAAGAAATGGTCAAAATGTTAATTGAACTAAGGGTATGTAGAAAAACCAATGAAAAGTTTGAAGATTCCCTCCTAGAGTACCTTGAAGTATTTAAATGGAGTAGTATATTAAGATGGAATGTGACCGATGTGAAGTAAAGGACTGTTTATCGTAGAATGAGTTTAACGAGAGTAGCATGTTGAAATAGACCGCTAGGAAGCTGCAAGAGGTGTGAAGCATACTGTATTACGGATGATTTGAACTAGGATTCATGAATATGGTGCATGCATGAACTTCATCGAAACCAAGACGGAATTGGAATAACAGATCGTAACTTTTCAGAATGAACACATTTGTAGAAGGGAGCGTTGAAGGAGAGTATGAAGGTAATGAGAGAAAAGGTACGGGTTTGTAGTGAAAAGAAGAAAAGAAAAAAGAAATCAACTTTGATAGTCTATAACTTAAAAATAAATACGAATAATAAAATACCCAAACGAGACAATCAGACGAGAAAGTATCTCAATAAGAAACAGAATTGGCGTTGGGTTGAGTTAAGCGAATATAGAAGAATGGGGCTTTCAGAAATCAAAGCAAACAGGAGAAATGACGGAGCGAGGATTTTTAGTACACACGCGTAGTTGTGAAGGGAGCAAAGGGCGAAGGCAGGGGGGCAGCAGGCGTGTGAGCGGGAGCTCGAAGGAGCGGCCGCAAATCGTTAACGCCGAGGGCGACGGCAGGTGAGGCAAAGAGGGCGGCTCGAGAAGCGCGCCGCGAGGGTTATCGCCCGCAGCGAGCGATCATCGCCCCATTAACGCCCGCTCCGCCCGCGCCGAAACGCGCCGAGCCCGCGGGGCGCCGAATTAAAAGAGGAAAATCGCGCCGAGTGGAAATTTCTGATTATGACTGCCGCGTAGAAGCGGCACCGCCGCCACCGCGGATTACGAAAGCCGCTCTCGCAGCTACCCGCACGCATTCTGTTGGCAGCCGCCGACAGAGGAAAAAACGCAGTGCTGCGAATCTTCGTAATGATCTTGACTGCTTTCTAATATTCAAGAAAGAGTTAGATAAGCATTAGAACAAAAATTTTTAATAAAAAGTAAATCCTTTATGATCAATTTAAACAACTTCCGTGCAACAAAAAGTATTAATAGTATTTTTATGCTGAATGAATAATAATAATAATAATAATAATAATAATAATAATAATAATAATAATAATAATAATAATAATAATAAAATATTCGAAGATCGAAGGTCGCATATAAATAACATAATTTCTGCCGCAATGGAGTGTGTATGTTTGGTCACCTTTTGCGCTACCAATGAATTGAGGATTGCCACTTTACCCAATTCTTTATATATGTAATTTTCATTTCTGAATATTTCCTCTCTTCCTTATCAATTCGGTGTATAAATATTACATTTAATTTTTCGCCCATTGAAGGTAAACATATCGTAACTGCAGTCTCTTGTTATTTAAAATTGTTACAATGTCAACATTACTTAATGACAGGAACGTCGTATATGACAAACCTCTTTCTAAATATCAATATATATAAACATACATACATGTATTCCGTCTTTGAACTCGAAAGCGATTCAATAGGCATATAATATCATATAATGTGTTACCTTTACATCATCTACGTTGATTTCCAGAATCCAGATTGGTTGCCTAGGGGAATTGATCTCGAGAGAGAGAAAATGATTCAGAATTAATGAATGCTTTCATTAATCCAAATGAAATTAGGGCATATTATTTATAATGATTGAAATATGACAATCTAATTCCTTTGTTTCCTAATTCCTACTATTTCCAAAAATGTGTTTGATGTAGTACGAGGTTTTTCATAATGACCTAGATAACCTTCTACCATACAATTTTCAGTGACGCTCATTTGAAATACTAGGCGAACATAAATGACAATTATTCATTAAATAATTACTTTATTAGTTATTGTAGCAATTATTCTAATTATTTTTCTCAATACAACTGGTAAGACGTCCGTTTTTGTAAGCATAGATTCAAACACACGTTCACATTATTTATCATTTTCCCCTGTTAGGTATGCGTGAACGTGGAATCATTAACACCATTCCGAGTCGGCAAATGTCCGTTGTCATTCCCCGCTCGCACATGAATGGAAAACGCCAGGATCCTCTCGTGAGCTGACAGGTCCTCGTCGGCCGCTCGGGAGGCGGGCGGCAACTGTCCATCTAATGCAGAAGGCGCGCCGGAAAGGGTAATGCTCATCCATGTTTTGTGAGACGTGCGTCAGTGCGCAAGGGCCTACGCGGTTTGGCGCGCGAGGGCACCGGGCGGCCGCTGCCACGCGCTCTGTGGGGGAGAAAGGGAATCGCAGAGATGCCTAGGAGCCAGCCCGCAGTGAGAGGAGAAGGGGATACAGCAACCCCACCTGACACATAATGTTATCCTTCGTTTGATCAGTTTAAGAATTATATTGCGGGGTGTTAGAAATGTTAAATGAGGTGGTGGAAGAGAAAGTGAGAGAATGAGAGAGTGTGAGAATGAGGGAGAGTGTTAGTGTGTGTGTGTGAAAGAGAGAGAGAAAGTTTAGGAATAACATGAAATGATTTTAAAATGTATAAATTTATCAGTATATTCGTGAATCATTAGCACCGTGTTGAACTCAGTTGCAGTTACATATTGTATATCTTATCTACTAAATTCACTAATAAGTCTATACAAATATCGCAATTAAATTTTACATTTTTCACTAGAGCGGAAGTATGCAGTTTTGTAATCCCTTGCGTGATTAGGTTCCCAATTAATTTATCGCTTACCGTTTGTATGGTAAGCACTTCACGAAAAAATGTTTAGTGAACTGTCAGAAAATGTCCTTAACCGCAACGTAATGCTTAAGGGTCGCCACATCAATAAATGGATATTATAATAATTATAATAATAACAATAAAAATTATTATTATTATTATTATTATTATTATTATTATTATTAAGCTTAGCATGCGTATCATCCCAAAACCTACAACTTGAGCTAATATCTATCTGTGCGTAATGTGAACTTAGGGGTAAATTTCGCAAACTCTACTCAGACCAACTAGGAATGGAGAGAAGAGGGTTGAAAGGTGATATATGTTGGGGGTCAAGACACCCATTAAGCAATCATCCATGCCGCAAGTGATAATCCTCCTTCAAATCGATATAGATCGATAAGTCGTGACCGTCTTGGATTTCTCGGCTCCGCAGGTGTTTTCCAGTTCCAGTTTTACCAATGATTTACAAAAATCAAAACTACTTCTAAGTTCCTTTTATAATACTAACTACATTATTTCTTCCAATACTAATATGCAATTGCAACTTGTTAATTAAACGCTTTTTGAAAATAAGTTTTAATATGTGTTTCACTGCGAATTCCTGGCCCACGAGTAATATAATCATTATCTGAAAAAAATTTGGTAAAAATATGAGTTTTGAATTGGATTTCATAAAATTACATTCCATTGAAATGTCTGAAAATAAAAATGGACTGTTACTACGCTCTTTGGTGAGTATATTATCAATTAATAGCTGTTAAATAGGACGTTCCTCGCGTTCTCAGTATTTTTAACATGACGCATCAAATGTAATGAAGGTACGATTTTGTTTATATTGTGCTGAGTATTGAATTGGGTGAAATAATATTTGTTTTCCAAATATAATTTCACATTTTGTTTTTGAGAATCAACTTGACAAGTCATTTGTACATTTTATTTCGCTATTTGTAATAGAGTAATTCAAAATATTGAATTGTGCTTTACTTGATTATACTTCTTCCTCAAAACCACATGTTCTCTTACCCATCTCCCCTTTCATGACACGTGTTTCAGTATCAAATGGAGTTATGCAATCTCGTCCTCCGTTCCTTCCCCTTTATTCCTTGGCTTTCCTTTCTTTTTTCCGCCCCGCCCCCGCTCAAGAGCCCGGCCCTGCCCTGCCCTGCCCTGCCCCACCCAGCCAGCGCTCTCTATAGCGCGGTGGGTTGCGCGCCGCCCAATTAGCGCGGGCTGCGCGCAGCGGTGCAGCCTCAATTAGCGCCCTCCGCGCGCCGCTCGCGGAATTAGTCCGTAAGGAGCGCCACGCAGCGACCCCGGCCGCCGCGCCGCGCCGCGCCTCCGCCGCTCTCCTCCCCTCCCCACCACTCCCCGCCCCGCGAGGACACCATCCGCTGCGTCCATCCCTCCCAACCCTGTCCTTCCCCACCCTGAACCACCCCACTCCGCCACACATACCACCCCTGCTCCGCCACGCCTCCCTCTGCTCCGCCCCGCTGCGTCCCGCCTCGCCCCACCCCGCCCATCCCAGCCCGGTTCCGTCCCGCTCCGCCATATACTGCCTCGCACCGCCTCCCTCTGCTCCGCCCCGCTCTGCTTCGCCTCACTCCCGACCCGACCCGACCCGACCCGACCCGACCCGACCCGACAGGCCACGCTCCGCCCTGCGTCTTCAAATTCCGCCGTATCCCGCTCCGCTCCGCCACTTACTGGCTCGCCCTTTCCCACCTCCCTCTGCGCCGCCACACTTTGCTCCGCCCTGCCCCGACCCTCCCCCCGATCCCTTCTTCGCCCCCCTCCGCCTCGCCCCGCTCTGTCCCACCATGCCCCGCCCCGCTCGACTCCGTCACAACCTTCACTGCCCCGCCCTCTTTGGCTCGTGCCCCCGAGTAGGCGACCACCTTGCAGCCCTCGCCGTTGCCTCTCCCACCTCCGCCAGCCCCTCTTTCACCCACCCCCGAACGCCCCTTTCAGTTCCTTCCTCCCTTCCGCAATCGCTCCATTGTTTCTGTCTCCTGCTCCTTCCTCGCTTTTCTCCAATACTTTCATACTCTCATGAGATCATTACTTTGTTCAGTTTCTTGAACCTAGTACTGAACGTGAACTTTCTACTCTTATCCTCAGTATTATTATTCAATAGCATTCTTCAGCCTCTACTCATTCGCGGGATCTCTGTTCATTCTTTTATTTCGTCACACCTTCGTATCGCTCGATTCTCCTTCGTGTCTTTTTCCGTACCGCTCGATTCTCCTGCATTTCTCTGCTACGACACTTGTCGTTTCTACCTTTATCTGTTGCCCCGCTGCTCCTTTCCTCCCCCCGCTTTCTCCCAACTCTCATGATATTATTACCTTGATCAGTTTATTGGGCCTATAACAAGCTTAGACTTTCTACTATCATCCTCATTATTATCTTTCTAAAAATACCCATAACCATTCGAGAACATAATATTTAAGTGTTGATGAAATCCCGCTTTTGTGGTGGCCTTTTTCTGTAAAATAATTGGCAAGTATTTATTATTATAATTATATTACTTTACTATGAACTAAATAAAAAAATTGAAAAATAAATTACAAAACATGTTAAATAAATATAACGTTAAATGATGTTAACATATTTGTTTTCACGTTCCATCCAAGTTATTTCCTTGCATTTTATTCGTGATCTATATATTGTGTTATTTCTAATACAAATTTTTTAATATGCTAAGAATTTTAGAAATAAACAGCATATATTCGTGCAAGTTTTTTTCAAAAACCTGTTATACACCACCCCATCTCTAGTAACTTTAAATTTCTCTACGACAATGAAAATAATCAATCTCATCACTGTTAATAGCAATCATGTCTCACTAAAAGAAGTCAAACTTTGGAACTTTGTTGAAATATTTTTATGTTAATTCTTCATTCCATTTAATTTAATTATCTTTCCACGATATCTTCGACCATTACGTTCTTTCGAATGCCATTTGCGATCTTTCCAGCCTTGCCCCAACGACCCTCGTACAAAAGCAACCAAACCTCTAACCGCATCCAATCCCACCCCACATTCCAACTAGTTCTCTTTCTCCGTAGCTTGCTCCCTCCCTGCCACAACTCGGCACGCTTTCGAGATTGCCTTCGGCCAGGAGTGAGCATTCACTCTGCTAATTAGTGCCTAGAAGAGACCAACGAAATGAACGCATTCAGAGACTTTCTAATCATGTCACAAACGTACGTGCCTCATTTCATTAACGAACATATTTCGTTACCAGACTTTCGAAGATTTAAATTTTGTCCGCACACACGTTATAATTACGGTATGGTAACATGAGCAGATATTTTTACGACTGATACGTATGAAGTTTTATGTTCTTTTTATATTTATTTACATGTAAATATATTGATACTTCTGTCATAATTATTACATTTCCACTCAATCATTTGTTTGTTCGTCAACGTACATTTTTATTTTTAAGTCAAAAGTTTAAAAAATAAAAACAAAAATTGTCGAAATGGAATTTTCAAAACAAAACTACACGTGTTTCATTAGTCTCGACAGATATTTTTCAGCGCGACGCATTGCAATGATCTGGAGTACGTATTTATTCCCGATGTATCAATACTAGACCAACATACACAAAGTGCAATTATAAGGACGTTTCTCTCGTAGAAATAACATTTACTGTACTATTTCGCTTTAACTATATTTACAGTACAAACCTTCACACGTCAGCACTTCAAAGACACAGATTGCAAATGATATGTTTTAGAAACGAGTCATTATTGTTTATAGTGAGTGAAAGGTGAGCGTACTTGAAATGTGATTTCTAAAAACAATTTAATACCAGAACATCATGCTGCATTTAATAGCATTTCATAGTATGTTCATAAAATAAAATTAGTTCTCTTAAAATCATTTTTAGAAACTTTTGCTCTGCACTTCTCATCCTTATGGGGAAAGCGTTCTGAGGACTACAAAGGTGGAGAATTGCAGGCAGTGGCGAGGCCTTCGTGGCCGCGACTCCTCGTAACTGAACCAGAGCCCCGGCGGTCTTTCTTCCCTAATTGAAAGTCGGGAAGAGATTTTTCATATGCGCAATTTCATGCCGCGTGGCGAGAAGGCAGCGGACGCACGCAAAGGAAATTGCTGGTGGCGGTGGCGGTGGCGGCGAAGGCGAAGGCGAAGGCAGCGGAGGCGACGGTAGCGGTAGGGCAGTGGTGGCGACGACGGCGGCGGAATGAATGTGTATTTTTTTGTTTCTGGGCGCTTTCTACTACTTACATTAGGTTTTGCTCGTTATATTTCTGGAGGCGGTATTCCTACCCCTGTGGAAAGGGAGATTGGCGGCTACTTTCACGACGGCTTGCAGGGGCCTCCCCAAGGTAATTCCTCAGCGAGGCACTCAGCCGGGACAATCCCTAAGCATCCGACTGGCCTTTTCTTGACACATACTTGCATGAAACGGTTTGCATGTTCTAAGTATGAGAGTGAATCAACTGATAACCGTAAAAGTATCATAAAAAATCCAAATGTTGCGCTAGTGTCCTGCACGATGATATCTGGTACGCTATTGCGTACATGCCTGTCTCATAGGTTGCATCGTTGTGATAAAACACAAACTCCGGCAAAGGAGCAGCCCCACTAACAACGTGAACCAGAGAAGAACGGCGTTCTGTGTTTCGGTTTTGCCAAGTGAAGGTGTGAAACTTATTGACATTCTTTGACGATTGAAGGTTCAGTATGGAGACACCTGCTTGTCACAGCAGCATGTGTACGAATTGTGTCGAATGTTCGCAAATGATGTGACATCCGCGGCCGACGCTCTGCGCCCAGGCCAGGCACATGGCGCGGTGGTTCCAGAGACCATTACAGCAGTTGAAGCAACCGTGATGGGCAACCGCCGAGTGACATTAGACGAGATTGTAAAAGCTGTACACATTAGTAATGTTTGATTACACCACATTGTGCATAATGTGCTCCAATTTAATAGGATATCTTCAAGATGGGTGTCCCGACAAATGCCCCACTGGCGGAATTAAACAGCGATACCATCAAAACGAAACGACGTGCATTGCTGGCGAGCGGTGTTCTGCTGCAACACGACAATGCACGGCCTCATACGGGTGGGTTGCAACTGTTGCGACAATAGCAAATCAGAGAGTTGAATGTCTCCCACACACACCTTACACGCCCGATCTTGCTTTAAATGATTTCCTCGTGTTTAAGCCACTCAAAGAAGCCAATAGGCGACAAGACGTTCCACTTGGATAATGATGTACGCCACACGGCGCACGAGTGGTTGCGCCGTCTCCCCAAAACCTTTTTTCTACGGAATTAAGGCACTTTGGAAGCTCTGGCATTGAACGTGGGGGGGCACTATGTCGAAAAGTGATCCAGTTTTGTACTATGTGTGTACAATAAATAATATTTAAAAAATAATGACAGTTGTTATTTGACTCACTCTCGAATAAATACATGTGAGCAATGTAAGAGAAGGGAATAAAGATGAAGAAAAGATTGCGATAAGTAAACAGTCCCTTCGCCAGTTTACAGCACAGAGATACTGCTCCAGCATTCGACTGTTATTGACAACGGAAGATACCACGGAAAACTACCGACTAGAGCAACAGACAGGCACATTTTTTCTTCAAATAGTGATTGTGTTCGGCCCATCTAGCGGCAAGCAGAATGGGACGGTAACTTTCGCCGTACTACCGACGACAGCATCTGTGTCGACAACAATGATGTGGACTGTGGTGTGTGATGTGGACTGCCTTGACGGCAGTGGTGAAAGATTATTGTGGAGTCGGAGGTGGCAGGCCGGAAAAAATGTCGACTGTATCGCCAGTGGTGGTAATATAATGATAATGGAAGTATCACATGTGTATTGCGGTTGTAGATCCAGTTTCTTTGCCGAATAAAGAAGATATCTGTGTGAGAGGAGAAGTGGAGGATACTGATTGTGCATCTGTCGATCTGGAAATGAAGAGGGCAGTGATGCTTGAGCCGAAGATAATGTCAACGGCTACGGTGGTAATGGTACGCGGGTGTGCTTATGGGCGTGTGGATGTTATCGGAGATACAGTAGTAGCAGAAATGCAGGGGCAATATGAACGATGCCGGCGAAGATCGGAGGCGATAGTGGCAAAGTGGCAGAGGTGGTGTCATTTGTAGTATTGACGGTAGTGATGGTGGTGGTGGTAAAGGCAGTAGTAATGGTAGACAGTGGTAATGGTAGACCTAGTGGTATGGTGGCGTTATTGATTGTAGGAGTAGAGCCGGCGATCGAATAGTGGCGTTGGTGGTGACGGTAGAATCGTCGGTAGTTACAGAGATGCCTGTGGCAGGCAAGGATAGTGGTGCCGCAAGCAGCAGGCCCAACCGCGTAGGCGATGGTAGTGGCTGCGGTGGTCGCGAAACGAAAGGTTGGAGGCAGCTCCCGCAGTGGCCGCAGCAATTAAGCAAAAGCCCCAGCCCCGCCGGCGGCGTGTCAAAGGCAGAGCGCGGCCGCGTCGACGAGGAGACAAATGACGGGCGACAGCGACGCCACCCGCTCCGTGGCGGCCGCGGCTTTGGCGCCTGTAGCGCCGCCTATGATGCGAGCGGCCGCGAGGTGGCGCTGACAGCAATGGCCATGGTAATCGCCGCGGGCTGCGCAGAATTTGAATAATACAGGTCCCAAGGGTTTGGGATAATGGGATCCTAGAAAGCATCTAACAGAAAGCCCGCTGGTAAAGGCATTTTATTAAACTGAAAAGAACTGTTTATGTTTTAGGAAACATAACAGCAAATCACCAAGACGCTTGTCTTTGAGGATGGTACTGAGATATTTTTTTAAATTTTTAATATATCTTACCCAGATATGATCAGGCTGCGCAGCCAAATTTTTCAGATAAGATTCCTCACCTATTAGAAGTAATTATGTAGAAGGATGTATTTAGAATGAAGTTAGAGAGAAACTAATGGAAACTGGAGGACGAAAACATTACATATATTGATGAGATATGAATCGAGATGATGAATCTATATGAAGCGAGAGATGAATGAAGAGATAAGCGTCTATAGCAACTCTGAATTAGGATAGGTAAATAATATGTTTTAATTTATTTTTAAATTGACTTCATGTATTTTTAAATTTATTCTAGAAATGTTTCAATGAAAAATATAAAAAAAGAGTGATTTTTACAATCAAAATAAATTGATTACATTATAATGCCTGTTTTTATGAATAACTATTAAAGATTATTACATTAAATAAAACTAAATATTAAAATTGAGTAAGCCGCATTTTCCCTAGAACTCAAATATACATGCAAAAGTTTTAAAGTTTTAAGTTCACTCTTTAACTTTTTTATATTCGTCATATTTCAGGGGAACATCGTGTATTCTACAAGTGCACCGCGAAGTATTTCTGCAATGCTATGTTAATAATTTACACATGTGCATATCACGTACGATTTTTTAAAGCAAAAACTGTGCAGAAAAATCACGAATATGCTAACGAAGTACAGGCAATTGGCATGGAGATAAATTAAATATAAAATCGAGATACGTGTATCTCATTAGTGTGTGAAATCAAAGAGTGCAATTCATAAATTCTCGTCACGTACAATCAGTTTCATTCAGAGAATAAGAAATCGTTAATAGATCGTGCGGTTGTGCGGACCTCCCCCCCCCCCCCGCCGTGCGAGCGCCGGGCGCCGGGCGCCGGGCGCTGTTGCCTGCCCGCGGGCCTCCGTCATCCGTAAAAAACACCGCACGGGGGCGCATCATAAATTCAAATATAACGTAATTAACTTCACATAACGCGGAGGCACGCGCGGGGCAGCGGGGGCGGGGGCGGGGGCGGGGGCGCGGACTGCAGGCGCTCACACGCCCCCGACCACGCCCACCCCGCGCGTGGGCGGAATATTCACCTCGGCGTCCACCGCGGCCGCCCCGCCCCCTCCAGCTGCATTGTCTCACGCCGCGTGCAGCGACAGGAATGCCTCCATGCGGCGCGTGTGAGCTTGCAGACGGAGTGGAGTTCAGTTCTGTAATTATTCCGCTCGGGGAATATTTAGCCAGGTCTCCTTTCTTAATCAGCAGACAGATGATTTTTTTAAAATTTGTATTATATCATTCAATATTAACTTCAATTATCGTATCATTTTTTACAATCCATCAAGAGATGAACCCACATTTGGAACGTAGGGGTGTTTTGTAATTATTCCTGGGAGATAATATTCAACTATCGCTGTCTTATTTCTCACTCCGAAAAATTAATATATTTTTTATCAAAAACCCATACAAATACCTTCCAAAGATTCTTTCCTTTCTCTGATTCTTCTACCTGTTATTCACAATTTACCTATTTAATTTTTGAACTTGAGAGGAGAGAGATAAATTTCTTGAAAATGTTGAAATTGAATTTTCGTTTAATTTAAAAAATTAAAGGTCGTATCAACACCTAGGTCATTAGTGTCCACTATAGATTAATGATATGGTTAACAGTGTGATGAGATATGTTGATGGTGAAAGGACGAACGCAAATACAACCATGCCCGAGACGGGACTGGAACCCGCGATCCGCCAGGCCGAGATCGTTACGATACTACTGTCTTAACGATATCCACCATCCGGATGAAGTTTTATCATTTACTGGTTTAAAAATGGTTCCGAAAAATTATAATTTGATCATAAAAGTATAAATGTATTCACAGAATCCTAATAAATATAACAACACGATTGTAGTCGAAATGTAATGCAAGATTTTCCATTTTCGATAAAATATTATTACTTTCAAAATTGAAGGAAATAGTGGCATCAATCATTTTCAACATGTATTGCTTAAGAAAAAAATATTTAGCAATATTTTGGATGTAATGGACCATTTTCTCGACTTTTTATTTAGTTATGTTGCAAGAACGAGAACTTAGTTCAAGGATTAGCTACTGCAAATCTGAACTCAGCATGATAACTGCCGTCACCGAAAGAATCTGAAAGAAATGGTTTCGCAAACATTTTTCGCTTCGTTGTCATATTCTACAATTGTATTAATCCAAGCTATACGATTTCTGAAATAAACAACCCGATTCCTTTGGAAATTCTACAAATAGGCTACCACAGTACACTATACAATCTCAAGGACCCTCAGATACCCCAAACAGCTTTTCATACCGACTCTGAATGTATTCCGTACACCTCCATTCATTCTAAGCCAGACACTTCGCAGTAGGGACGTGAGAACTATCCAGCCTCCCTGACTCATCTATAATATAGCTATATAATATACATCCCGATTCTTTGGGAAATTCTAGAAATTGGCTAACACAGTTCACTATTCAACCTCAAGCCCTTTCTCAGATAACTCAAACGGTTTTTCATACCGACTCTGAATGTGTTCCATACACCTCCATACTTTCTAAGCCAGACGTTTTTCAGTATGGTCGTAAGAACTATCCAGCCTCCCTGACTCATCTATTATATAGCTATATAATGAACATACCTATTCTTTTGGAAATCTTTGAAATTGGCTAACACAGTTCACTACTCAACCTCAAGGCCTTTCTCAGGTACCCCAAACAGTTTTTCATATAGACTCTTGAATGTGTTCCATACACCTCCTTACATTCCAAGCCAGACGCTTCACAGTAGGGACGTAAGAGCTATCCAGCCTCTCTGGCGAAAATTCGTTCCGAGTGTGAAGCTTGCGCCATTCACTGCAGAGTTATTCGCATGGCGCGTTCCTCGCGTCGTTTAGCCGGCGCCCGCTTCGCGCCGTGCTTTATTAGCTCTCGCTGCGGCCGCCATCGCCGCGGGCTGCTGTGTGAACAGGTGCAATCCATTACGCGCGCCACGTGGAGCTGAAAGCGCGGCCGGCGCCGGCCCTTTCTGGGCCACGCCCTCTTACTTATGGATGCGGCCGCTGATTGGGACAGTTGCCTAATATAGGTCAATGATCCTGGAATGAAGGATTGGTTCACGGATTTGTGGAAGACAGTTGTTTTTCTCCTCTTGTGTTTCCTGACTTGATGCTGGTCTAGGAGGTTAATATAGTTATGTTTAGCGTGTTTGGGTTTTGAATAATTCCATCGTTACATTTAGATTTTTAGATTTATTTAGTAAAAAAAACCAGTAAAAACTGTATGTGACGTATGGGGGAGAAGATTATCTGCGCATGTTTTCTTGAGTTCCAGAATCTCTTCCCGTCATTTTAACTATAAATAGTTGAAAGATGAGTAAAAGTTTAAAATAAATAAATAAAAATAAATTTTAAAAAAATCGAGAGATTAGCAATATTTGGAAAATGTAGGCATTTTTGTTTCCGAGTTATAGAAAACTTATTTGCATCGGTAAACGGATTACAAGTATGATTTTTCAGCATTGCTAACAAAATTGTAAATCACCTTTGCCTCTTCTCCTACCATTACAAGCAAAAGAAGAGTTCAACAAAATGTGCGCATAGTGATGATACATTTACGTCCAGAAGCAAAACAAGGAGCCATCTCAAAAATTTTTCAATGGATCAGGGAAAAGACAAAAACCTGAACGAGATGGGGGTCATTGACCCGAAAGCTAAAGTAAATTATTGTTACAAATATATTGTCTTTTTAAAAAAATTATACAATACAAATGTAAAGTAATTCAATATATCATTGTTTTGTTAAAATAAACATTAGTTTTCTTTTTGATAATCAGTATATTTTCCAATTGTATACAAACAGTTTTGTAACAGAAAATATTTTACTTTTAACTTAAATTTAGTTCATAGTTACCCTCATAAAATTAACTTTTAAGATACATTTTTGAGTATTGCAAGCTCAATTATTAATATGTAAGTGAGTTTAACTTTGAATATCGTAATAATAGTGAGTTGAAATTAAATTGTAATTAAACTGTAGAGATTGAGCTTGTCGTTCTGGCCATTCGCCCTTCTGAAAGTGCAAATCTAGGTTCCATTTCCAGCGAAGGCTTTCAATAATTAATGTTTAAACATCATCTCCAGTGTTCACACTGCAACTGAGATATATCTACATTGAATTACAGTGAAATTCGATTATGAGGTAACTAGACACGCCTTGTATATTATCAACATATATGTATGCCATTAACCGGACAACTTATCTCTGATAGAAAAGGTAAAAAGAAAATAATTAGTACAAAAATTCCAAATACTAAAAAATTAAATTCGTAACCTCTTTTTTTTAGCCCATTCATATGTTAAAATGAGAAATTCCTTTTCGTTTTTCTTTAGCTACTTAAATTATATTAGTTACTCTTCAAACAGGAGCAATGTACTTTAAACGACCATTATTGACATGACTTATTGTCATAGTTTCAAAATAAGGCATTTGTACATTTTAAGCTGTTTCAATGAACTGGAATAATCTTAGCACAACGACCTATCTTTCCTCCAATTACGAACCAAGATCATCGTTAGAATTATCTCGATGCGTCATTCCAGGGGATTCTGCACCCACTCCGTCTCGGAGCCCGTCCGGCCTCGTTCACATCGCATGCGCCAGCCTCGCGACGACGGCTGCGCATAAATTCGGCTTCCGGTCCTCTTTTGAGGTCGCGCGCGGGCGTTTCACGTGCTAATTGAAAAGAATAGCGGCGGCGGAGGCGGCAGCGTCGCCGGCTGTCGGTCCGTCCCGCCCGGCGCGACGTCGCGGAGCTGCGAGGAATTTGCTTTATGGGAGCTAATTAGAAGGAACGCCGCGTCTCGCGCCGCTAGTTGGCGACTTTGCCGCGCATCCACCCGCGCCGTCCCCGGACATCCTCTGCTTTTCTTTGCGTTTCCTGGTCGTCTCCTCCTTTTGGCGACGTACTTTGCGTCTTTTTTTCTCTTTTTCTAGGTTTTCTTGGTATCTTGGGGGGTGAAAGCCGTCACATTGAAGACGTTTCAAATTGCTGATGAATATGACGTTGTGGTAGTGATAATGAGGTGTTAATTACTCTTAAAAGTAGTGGAGAATGACTAGAAAAATTGTGAGCTCCTGCAGAAATATTTCCTTAGTCCTTGACTTCCACTTTTAAATACGAGTACATGTGGTGGTAATTTTATTCTTTTAAGTAAACTTTCGTTTAAAAATCTCATGAGCAATGACAAATGTTACATCCACTTTACTACAAATCATAATGTTTCAGAGAAATTGCACCACTGCGTCTGCTTCCACCACTGATCATATTTTCCTGGAAATGCCTTTAAATACACCCTGCTGTCGATTGCCTGCATATTGTTTTACTGCGATTATTGTTCAGCTGACCATCTGCATCCCCATTATATATAATCTCTCCCATAGTTTCCGCAAAATTTGCCCAGTCGTGATCAAAACAACAGCGCACATGTTTGTGTTCTTCGAGTGCTGATAATGATGCTTGAGCAGTGGTTTTGAAAGTGAAGACAACGAAACAAAGCTGAGTTACAGAAAAATGTTTTCTGTCTTTTTGAAGTTTTCTGTCCTTCGTCGTTATCTATAAGATCCAAATTATGACGAAGAATGTTTTTATTTTCTGTCACGTCTTCTATTTTTTATATTCCCCTTTTATCTCATTTCATTTTCATTCCTTTCGTCGCTTGTGCCTTGTCTGCAATTTATTTTTCCATCTCTCTCATCCTCTGTTTACTTTCTATCACCATTTCTAACCCCATTTCCAAATGCTGTATTTTTCCCTACCCCGCTTTGCGCCACGTCCGTGGTACTTTCCTTTCCCTCTCACTCCCTCTGTCCCTCTGTCCCTCTTTCTCTCTCGCTCGCCGCTTTGTGGTCGCGGCCCTCGCGGCCGGCTGCTCCTTTTCCGCCCGCGCCCTCCGCCATCGCGTCCGCGTCGCTGGAAACCGCCGTGTTTGTTAGTCGCAAAAAGCGTCGCCGGTATGTATTCAATTTAGCGCAGAAAGCGCACGAAAGATTGGTGGCCGCAATTGGAGGCCCGGGACGGCGCAGCGCCGGCGGGGGCGGGGGCGGGGGCGAGGGCGGGGCGGGCGCCATTGTGGGATGACGAATGCGCTCGGCGACGCCCCGGTCTGCGGGGGCGGGGGTGGGTCCGGAAGGGAAGGCGTGGAGAGCGGAAGGCCCTCGGCGGAGGAGGAGCGGGGGCGGGGGCGGGAGCGGTGGAAGATGCGATGGGAGGCGCCGTTCAAGAGCCGCAAGGGGAGGCTGGCAACGGCAGAGGTGGGGCAGTCCACAAGACTGAAGCCGCGCCGAGTAGGATTGCGATTGCGATGTCGTCTGCGATGTCAAATGCAATGTGAGGTGCGATGTCGGGTGAGATATCCGTTGAGATGTCGGGAGAAATGTTGAATGTGTTGTGTGCAATGCCGGGTATGACGTCGGGTTCGATATCAGATGCGATTTTGGGTGAGTTGTCGGATGCGAGGTAGGGTGCATGATGTTGGGCGTGATGTCGGGTGTTGTAATGTGTATGTAATGTGTGGGATTCGGGGTTCCATATCGGGCGTGATGTCAGTTCCAATGCGGGGAGCGATTTCGATTTCGGGTGCCACGATGGGGCCTGGGGCGCGATCTTGTGATGTGGAGCAGAGAGAGCGGAAAAAACAGCACAAATGAGATAAAGAGTGTGATGAAAACCTAGCGGCTAAAAACGAATCAGGATAGAAATAGTTGGAGTGGCTGCTAAAACGGCGCTTTAGAGACAGATGTAGAGCCCTTGAGAACGGTCAGTAGTGCGCTTATCGAGCGAGACCTCTGTTGTGGAGAAGGTAAATGTGACGACGACGCGAAGACGGTGGAGGAAAAGGTGACGTCGCGGTGGTGGTGGGAGACGAGAAGCCACATTTCTGCTGAAGCAGAGGCGACGTCGAGAATCGTCTGGTGGTGAAAGACGCATCTTTTTTCGAATCTTCGCGAGATTGGTTTGAGACACTTGACGACGCAACGTATCATGTGAAGATTCACCTGCTACAGAAAGTTCTTCTCTGATTTGAGCTTTAACAAATGTTTTCTAGAATAGAACACATTTATAGTATTTACAATAAAAAATTGCTTCGTGTATCGAAAATTAAAAATAAATAAACTTTTACTTTTAGTACTTTTCTTTAATTCTTGCTATCTTCATTACATCATCACTATTACATGCATAACTGTTGTAATTTTTGTTATAATGATTAAAAAGTTATTGAATATGTACCAACCATAAGAATGACCCAAATTATCCATATTTATTGTTTTTGTCTTTTCAGTTAGCAAAAATGTACTTTATTCAAATGTTATTTCACTTCTTTTGCTCGTATATTGTTCAGATTGTAAATAATTCTATCAAATATATAACATTTTCCAACATTTATGTTTTTATGGGATATTGTGTTATTATTGAACATTTATTAAATATGTATTTCAAAGGTTAAAATAGTAGAACCAGATGTATGTAAATATATAAAAATTTAGAATAACTTTCGATGTTATATCGTTTTCAATAAATTGTTCTCATAGATTTTTTACATTTATTCAATTAATATTAATTTACATACATTAAGACAATTGATTTTTTCTACTTTCATTGTATTTTTCTCTTATTCTAATAAATAATTCATAATTCTATAAATACGTCACTATAATGATGGGTATTATATCAGAACTTCATTATAGTTCGTGTTATCGGCCAATCAAAAAATAATTGCAAAGCAAGAAGTGAGTCAGAATTAATTACTTTTCAGCGAAGCGGCTCACTGCGTAGCACGCTGGCCTCGCAATAGGGAGGTCCGGGTTCGATCCTGGCCGGCCGTCCTGACCGGGATTTTTGTGGTTTACTTCGGTCATAAGGCTAATGCTGGGATGGTTAAAAATATCACGATCCCCTTCTACCACCCCACCTCCCACCATCATTATAGTTTTTTCACCCCTCAACATCACCCTATCACTTCTTTCAACATTCCCGGCAAAAGGCAGAAGGCCCTTTCCCTTAATGAGACCTAAGTTGTCTAAGAATAATAACAATAACAATAACAATAATAATAATAATAATAATAATAACAATAATCTTTCATCGTTTTAGTAGTAGTTTAGTTTAGTAGTTTAGTAGTCGTAGTAGTAGTTTAGTTTCTGTTCTAATGAGATGCTCCATGGACAGTATCCTGCTATGACAGTAGGGAAATGTTGAATTAAAATGCACAACGGCAGTGTATAAGACATGATACTGACAGTTACAAAAGTACGAGAAACGGCCGGAATCCTAACTAGATTCAACTTTGCCATTTTTAATAGACGTAGAAAAAGATACCCAATGTGTCAATGTGTATTCTTTAAAAGTAGAAAAATAACTTCGATCGTTTTAATTTTTATTCACACCGCGAAAGCCCGTACATTTAATATGAAAATATGGAAAGTTAATATTATGCCAAATACGGGATTATAAAAATCCATTCAAATTTAATTCATAAAAATCGTGCTTTTTAGTCAAAGATAACAAACAAAGATAACTGACAAAGTAAGATATTAACACCCTAGTTTGAAAATCACAAACGCATGTCTCATGTTCCTATTGAACCTGTCTATTTGCGTTTCGCCCAGTGTTGGGAGACCTGTGGGTGGAGAGACCTCGGAGCCCGGAATAAGGAAGATGCGCGGCGTGGGTGGCGGCGGCGGCGGGGCAGGCACCGCGTGAGTGCAGGGCGGGGCGCCCGTCGCACGACGTCGTAAGACCGCACGACAAACAGCTCCGCCCCGCCATCCGACTCCGCGGCGAGAGAGCGTCAGGCGACCCGCAACCCAACGCCCGTCCCGGCCAGCGCCCCTCCGTCGCCAGCGCTGGCCGCTTCCCAGCCCCTGGCCTCGCTTTCGTCCCCGCAACGCACAGTGCCTCTTTCACGTACCACCCCATCGACGCTAGCCGTGAAACACCATTATTCCTCGGAATTCTCAACGCCACGCTAGCAGTGGAACACTGACAGCGGCATATAACGGCCTAGCGCTGCCAGCGTCGCACTTCAAGCACCACACTCTTAGTGTCACGCTACTAGTGCTACACCCCCAGCGCACTACTCTAATTATGCTCCCGTCTCTTGTACGGCATGAATAACAGCACCCTTTTTTGTCTCCATATGTCATCCATGTGGATTTTTATGGACAAAAATCCTTTGTACGTCTTCCTTCGGAGGGGAAGTAAAGCCGTCTGTCCCATGTTGTAGAATTACTGCATGTAAAATATCCTCAACCCTAAAAAAGCTTCTGAGCTAAATTTAAAATTGTTTCGTCGCCTCGATGATATCATCTTTCACCGCTAAAGGAGCTTAGCGAAATTAGCGTGGTCAGACGGAAGAGCAGACCTGATGACCTGAGTCTCGACACATAAAATAAGACATCATTGAAATGAATTGAAAAATCCCAGCCTCAACTTCCACCTCCAACTTTATTTCAATCGGTCTCTCCTTTATTTGATGTTCCATGTACCATGCAAGGCACATCTCAACGTATTTCATTGTAGTATTTCATTTTATTTCATGTTTGTAGTTTGAATACGATGATATTTCTTTTAATTCATTGCTTTCTTCTTTTTGTCTCTACTCATATTAACATATTTAATTATTCATATTATGCTTACCCTTTTTCTATTACAATTAAAGTGCATTAACAGTTTAATATTTTACATAATATTTTAACTTTCCACCCACTTATATCCTGTAATATTTCATCCTTTACTCCTTGCATTGTCACTTTACTACTAACCCTTAAGCCATTCCAATTGATATTCACTGCGTGTCTCTCCTCTATTATTGTCAAGATGACACCGTTTGTGTATCGCTCTCCGTGAACACTAACTTCTGCCAATCCCAGTTCACCTCTTGTACTCACCCCCCCCCCCCCGCTACCGCAAGCGCCGTCTGCACAGAGTCCTCCTGTCGCTTCCCTCCATCTTCACAGCGTCTGTCTGTCCCGGCCGCCCTGAGCAAGGACGCCGCGACCCTTGTTCACCGCACGACTGTAGACACATACAAACTCACGCCCGCTCCTCACCGGCATACACGTCTTCTCGCAACCTCCAAAGCAACCTCGTCTCGTCTGGCATAGTACTACTTCCACCAAGGCCGTATATACACCGGCACAGACGGGCGCTCCACTCTGCCCCTGAATAGCCGTAATTTACGCCAACAAAAATTCGCGTCGCGCAGATTAAAGGCAGTATCATTTACTGCAGATATTTAGTTTACCATTTCGCCGATAAATAGTGTGAAAAGGATTTTAATTTGCGAGCCGCTACGTAAAAACGCCGATAAAATATTCAATTTCAGGATTACGAACGCCCTCTTTACGTCCGCCGCCTCGCCGCTTCGCCAGACGCCGCAGCAGCTCGTTAGAGGGAGCATAAAGCGCTTTGCGACTGAGACTGCCACGCCCCCACTCCCTCCCCCCCTCCCCTCCCTCCGCCCCCTCTCGCCATCGTGGTTGCAATGGCCGCCACAACAACCTTCGTCTAACCCTAGCGTCGACTGTATGCGAACCCCTACCATATCTTGGTGATGCATGCTAAGGTTGGAATGTGCTTCAGGATATGTGAATAGAATATGTGTATTAGTTTTGTCGTGTTTGTGAAAGGGAAAAACGTAACATTATCTACTACAGACGTGAAAAGATACCTGCTTAACTTCAGTATTGTAATTTCAACGGTAATTATTGAAATATGATCAGAAGTGAGTACTGCTACTCGTATAAAGAGTTCCTCCTCTCCCGTTTTCTTTTAGACTATTTGTCGTGTAATGAATTCATTTCAATGCATTCTAA
Organism: Gryllus longicercus; assembly: GCA_038098605.1. NCBI lineage: Eukaryota > Metazoa > Arthropoda > Insecta > Orthoptera > Gryllidae > Gryllus > Gryllus longicercus. The sequence goes on from JAZDUA010000368.1 coordinate 1,520,630, forward strand.
AGAGCCGCTGTTCACATTTAACAAAGTATTTTTGATAATAACTGCAGTCTCTGTTGAATTTGAATCGTGGCCTTAGTTGAAAAATAATTAAACACTTTTGATAGTTTACTGAAATCAATTTTAACATACTTGATCTATACTAATCAGAAGTACACTCCTATTTATATATAATTTTGATAGATGCGGTGTTTTGCGAAGTTATGGAAAAGAAGACAAGAGAACGTTAAGTATTTAAAACTATGTTCACATTTTGCTGACGGAATTTCATGAAGCTCAGACAATTTTTGCATTCTTTAAATTTCCTGCAGAATCCCCTGAACTTTAGGAGAAAATAAACTAATATGAAAGATCTATTCCACTTTCTTGGACAACGTCAACTGTAGCATCAAACACTTTTTATGTATGTCAAATAACGACCACTTAACAAATATTTAATAAAATTCACTTTGCACGTAGATATCAAGAAAGTAACAACTAAGTAAAATCCCGTTGTAAGGTTGCATTAAGAATAACATGATGATGACTGTTTATAAGTTATAAAGTTTGTAAAACGCATAAATAACGCATAAAATGTATATGACAGATATCCGCAAATGTTACTGTCGCAACAGTATGCAGCATTATTAAAGTCTCATGACGTCTCTTTTTTCGTATTTAATTAGGTCGTATTTGTTGTAGAAAATAGTTCAACATGTTCATATAAATCAGTGTCATTTGTACTATAAATCATCAATCTTTTCACTCTTAATTCACTTGGGTCCTATCATTCATGTCACAACGTAATAACACGACGAAATTCATGACATCGAACATCCATGTCACAACAAAATTTCAATTCTAATACCTCTACATAAAAAAACTGATAATTTATTATTAAATATTTCATTATTGATCAATTTTAATATTAAAGGGATAAAATGTATCTTTATTTAAAAGTGAACAAATTACTTAATTTTTGTGCATTTTGTCGTTTAGAAAGCAAACACATTATTAATTTTCTTCACGAAATGCATCTGTAAATATTTTATTAACTGAAAGGGTTTAAAATGTATCTAATATTACTTATTCCTTTTCTTAATTTTATGGCCTTCACTTCCCAGCGCTTGCTTCAGCTAATAATAGCATAATACAAAAACCTGACTGAAATAGTATTGTACACCAACACGGAGATATTGGATTTACATGTTGCGTAATATCCCGCCACGCGTATAGATCGCAGCGCTGTGTCGGGTCGCGGTACTCCCACCGCCCAATGGGCTTCCGGCGCTGCTTCATCCCCTCCTCTCCCCTCCCCCTCCCTCCCCTCCCCTCTCGGCCCATCACAACCGCGCGTGGGCTGCCACAGAAGGGTTCCGGTGGCTGTAAGAGCCCGAGATGGACCAAGGACCGGAACGAGCCGGGGTATATTGGAGGGCGACGCGGGCAGGTCCGGTGGAGGGGGAAGAGAGTCTGCCTGGGAGATTGAGCGGACGCTCTGCAAACGGCACCTCCCCGCCAGTGTTGCCACCGCAGCCGACTCATCCGCAAAGCGCGTCCTTGATCCGTCACGGTCCTTGACGTCGCAATCACAGCATCGCAAATACGTTTGAGATCAAGCATGAATTGACGTAATGTTGAAGGAATGGAGCAATTTTATGGCATTGTTTCAAAATGTAAGAGTTGACGCTTTCTAAAAAGTTTGAAAATTACTGAAATTTGCCTGCCCAATATTGAACAACTAAATATTATTAAGATGAGAAACGTTTTCCGCAATAGTGTTACCACAGTCTAACGTGATTGTAAAAATATAAAATTCTACATGGATTTGTAGGGATACACGCGCAGTAATAAAACACACTCTACAATTTTATAGCTAGGAAAGTTAGTTTAAACAAGAAGGATACGACAGACTTAGAATGATACATTCGTACGAAATGTAAGTAAAATAGATGTACTCGTAATCTTGCTGTAGCTCTAGCTAAAATGCAGTCACTTGAATATTCTGAAGGCAAGTTTTTTTTATATCAAGGCACATAAGTTAGAGTACAAGAAATTGAAAAAAGCGTCAAACATTTTATTTTCTAAATTCGGCAAGTTATAACCGATAAATTTAAATCATTTAATTTAACAAGAAAACGTCGCATCAGCAAGTGGAATTTTACTGCTTTTGTGAAAGGTAAAGTGTAGCAGTTTTATAAATTTGCGATCCATAATATTCTCAAAACTATAAAGGAAAATGTTTTGCATATTTTAAATGTCAATTCATGAAACATTGTTTCAGATTGTAAGTTCGATTTAATTAAAAGTTCAATTACAAGCCTAAAACATTAGAGTTAATTACTTTAAAAACGAAATCATTTATGTAATGTAGCATCATTAGAGCATCATTATTTAAGAAGCATAACAACGAATAGACTTGTGTTGAGTACATGTTTCCGCAACAAATGATACCCATAATATGAGTATATTAAGCTAATAAAAGATGGTGGATTTGTACGATTTATATGACGTCATCAATACGAAACATCATGAACGCGCTACTGCTGGAAAGGGAATTACTTTGAAGAGGATCATCAAGGAAATTTAAGAAGAAAAAAAATATAAATGTGCGTTTCATGATGTAGAGAAATCAACAGGCGTACACGCAGTCCACAACTAACTCTACAGCAACTCGTGTTACTATCGTGCATAAATCAAAATCTCTGCGTCCTAGCCCACTATAATCTGGGTTTGGTTCTTAAAAGGGCAAAAGATTCATTTATAATGACATTGTCTTCATTTTTGACATTCTATTGCATATCTGGAAATTTAGTTCGTTTCAAACACGTGTATGGCAAAGGTTGTCAAAATCTCGAAATCTAAGGAAAATTGTGTGTTTGGCAATTCGTACGCGAATGTAATTGTGTGCATTTCTATTCGCAATTTCGTTGTTTGTTAATAAATATTAGTAACATCAGAATGTTTACCGACAGACAGTACCGAGCCCATTTGATGTAACACACAGTGCTCGACCTGGCCGTTTGCGGCTGAGTGCAAGTATTTTCACTCTTAAAACAATGATTTAAAGCGAGCGGAATGCTCGAACGGACCCGACAAGAATTTCTACGTGTCCATGCCTCTCGGCGCCTTACCATCTAATAAGAGCTAATTAAAACACAACACAGCACCGCCTCCACTTAAATACAAGCGTTTATCTTAATTGGAATTACTCTCCTTGAGACGACGCGCGTATCCGCGGCCCTCTCATCTGGCAACGCTGCTGGGACGTTTGGCCCGGGAGCGTCGATGGGCAGCGCGGTGTTCGGAGTGACGGGCGGGCCGGCGGGCAGGCCGGCGGGGCCGGGCAGGGAAGGAGAAGGGGGTCGGGACGGGACGGGGGCGGGGGCGGGCCAGAGGAGAGGGCAACGGGCACGTGGGTCGGTGGGCGGATCGACGCGGCGTCCCTCGGGCGGGCGGGCGAGCGGGCGAGAGGGCGGGCGAGCGGGCGGGCGAGCGGGCGGGCGAGAGGGCGGGCGAGCGGGCGGGCGGGCGAGCGGGCGGGCGGGCGAGCGGGCGGGCGAGCGGGCGGGCGAGCGGGCGGGCGAGCGGGCGGGCGGGGCGAGCGGGCGGGCGGGCGAGCGGGCGGGCGGGCGGGCGAGCGGGCGGGCGAGCGGGCGGGCGGGCGGGCGGGCGGGCGGTGCGGGCGGGCGTTCTTGCTTGCTTTGGGCCGAGGGAAGGCGGGCCGCAGCGGACCGGAGGGCGGATCGCCGGTCGGGCGCTCCCCTGGGTGGTCGAAGGAGAGATGTGCTGGCCAACGGGCGGGTCAGCGGCGGAGGGTTGGTTCCTGTGAGGAAGAAGGGATGAGAGATAGCTAGGTGGGCAGAACGAAGCAGCGATGAAAAATATACGAAGAGGCATATAACAATTAAGAGGAAAAGGGAAAATGATTGAAATTGAGAAGAACGGAGATGAAGAATAAAAAATTGAGGGATTGGAAATAAAAAGCAATAAATATTATAGATGAGAAAAGGAATGGTAAATGAAAAAAAATAATGATCAGGGTATGAAAAATGAGAAGAGCAGGAGAGTACCCCATGTCGAAGAAGGAGGTGTGGTGCGAAGGTGACGCAAGAATGGCTGGGCTATGCAAGTGAAGCGAAAGAAGAAGAGGAAGGCAGTTGGGGTGGGGGGGGGCGTGGGGGGGGAGGAGGCGCCCGGCGCCGTCCGCTGGGCTCAGGCCGCCGACGTTATTAGTTCCGCCAGTGGCCGGTGGTTGCGCTTCGGCCTCATCCGACGGCGACCCCGCCCCCCCCCACCCCCACCCCCGCCGGGATCGGGGCTGACCGAGGCAGAGTGGTTATTTCGAGAGCTCGCTCGCTCCAGAACCCTCTCCCCGCAGGTCACACTTATTTTCTCTTTTATCAACGGCTAATGCAGGGCTTGTGATCACGAGCGTGCATAATGAAGTACCGCTCCATATCACATGTCACATTTTCATCTTTGTCAGTAGTAGTTGGTTCTACCAAAAAGGATGTTTTGCGCATTTCTGGCGGTTCAGCAGGCTCTTTTACGGGACGTTTTACCGCAACATTTGCCTGCCCCTAATTTCATTCTCATTTGGTTAGACTACTATTTCAGAGACGAATTTAACATGAAAGAAAATTTAAATAATGTTAAGATATTTTTGAGATTTGATATAACGTAATATTTTATAATTCAATGTGATAATATTTATTTGCGATAGAAGTGTTAAGAAAGAAGAGTAGAAAAGTAAAAGTGATATGTTGTTGATGTATTTCAAAGGTAAACGTTTGTAAATAGTGTAAAGAATAATCAAGGTAGTAAATACTAAAATTAAGTTATAGTATTTCGGAGGAAGAAGAGAAAATCAGTGACGTGCGGGTCAAATCCTCTTCGACGAATATTTGTAACAGCTTTGATGGAAGTAATTATATAATTGCAACATCTACAGTTTTAGTTGGACAACTACCAAAAATACCTATTTAAATGAAAAGTAGTTGTCTTGCGTATACAAGGTTATTCAAAGTATACAAAGAGTTTACGACGTTGGTTCAATTTTCTTACTCAAATCTTTCGGCTTGCATAATTAGATGTTGTCCTGCAGAGGTTGAATCTAAGGACTTGAGTCGTCGACTTCGATCCACTTTCAGCAATATCAGACATTTTACAAAGAAAGGTGAAATAACATGATTCTGCTGGTAAAATGACAACTTAATTTTCATTTATTTACTCTCATCATATATTCATTTGCTGAGAAAAATCAACAAAGCTCCACCGGTTGTTCTTCAACATCGTGCGTGCTTCTCTTTCGAAAAACATTTTGTCTGGTTTTGTTCAGTAGTTTTTGGGCTGGTGCAGTAATACATTAGTTACGCATTGTTTTCATGAATAGCACTTGCATTAGAAGTCATGATTGTACTTTAGTGGAGTTTATCTTACCCTCTAGCAGTAGTTCGTATTAATTCATTGATTGTTATATCAGTTTTGTTGTAACAGAAAACGTGTATTTTAGAAAGCCAGTTTTGTTTATTGAATATGTAATTATTTCATATATAAATTCAAAACTTGATACTATGTTGCGAGGCTGAAGAACTTGAAGCCATTACAATACCTACATCGTGTTCTAACTTTTCGAATAATAGTATCCACCCCAAAGGTCTCTCCATTGCATCAAAGCTGCGGAAAAGAGACCATAAGGTACAGCTGAGAAAAATACTCCTGAAGGGGGAAAACCTGCTGTGAGAAGACAAGGACATGCTAATCTACCGAACGTTTTCTAAAGTATGTATTTATATATTATCTGGTGCGGACGTCGGGCAGTCTCCTTCTTGTTTTTGGCCTCCTCAGCGCCACAGGCGATCGTCCGAACCAACGCTTCTGTGCTTAGTGTCCGGACTCTTCCTCCCACTTCCTCCTTCATGTGTTTATTTAAATTCTTGATTATTTACATATTTGTTTATTGATTTACTTGTTTATTTACTTAATGACTTATTATTAGTTTACTAACGTCATTTCTTATTTAATTATTCATTGTTTACTTATTAACTTTTTCATTTCCTCTCAAGTCTAGTAGGGTTCATAAAACCAGTGCTGTTTTCCCAACTCCATAATATCCGTTTCCCTAACTATCGGACCCTTTCTTAGAAATGTTCTTAATTCTATCATTAATAGGTATCTATTATGAACAAACATGTTCTGAGTAAGCAATACGTTTCTACAGCTATGTTGGAATTACTAGTTTTCCATTTGCATCTATTTTCCTCTCCATGTTTTGGTAGTACAGCAATTTAAAGAATGTGGATCCAATCTTCTCTATCACAGCAAAGCACAAAGATACTATTACCATTCGAGTACTTCTATCAACATTGCATTCACTCCCCAACCCTTAACCAAGTATATACCCCTCGTGCGTCCCTTCTAAGTGAGTGAACGTAACTTCCCCAACCCCTTAGCGGACGCGCGTGAGTTCGTGCCACTATACTGCGATTTTCGCAACTCTGCCTCTGGCAGTATCAGCTGTTAAGAGATTCATCCAATCGGGAGCTTAAACTTCACCATAGTGACGTTACTATGGTGACGTTCAAGCTCCCGATTGGATGAAACCGTCAACAGCTGATACCTGCCAGGAGAATAATGGCATAAATCGCAGTATAGCGAAAGTTTTTGGGCCGTTGCTACCAGAATATCTTGTGCTTTAATATCCGAAAGCCTATCACTCTTGTGCTTTAATATCCGAAAGCCTATCACAAACTAGCCGTTCTCACCACTCTTTCCCCCGTAAATCGGTACTGTAGCGAGCACTTATTCTATTCACGGCAAATAAAATAAAATTGTTAATCTAATAATATTAATATAATAAAATGTTTGAACAAGTTGCACTATGGGATACTTTACATATTTCTGAGTTTTAATACGCCTTCTCTAATTATTTACATAAAAGTCTGATTATGTGCTGCATTGTAAAATTTCAACCAAGACGGTTGAGCTGTATTACACATATTTTGTATGAGTATTCGGTCATACCGCATGCGATATTCTATAACTTTTGTCTTATTTGCTTTACAATTATGTGTCATTAAATATCCTTTAGTGTTTTGTCAAAACGTGTGTTCGAAGTTCTCCTAAATCACATGAGAGGAAAGGGCAGACCTCATTCCCATCCTCACTCCCTGGTCGCAAAGTCAGGTGAAAGCATCCCCGTCCCCGACCCTCATCGGCGCCGCAAGTAACAGAGGGCGCTCGCCTTGACGAGCATGAGCTACCGGTGGGCGAGGGGGGGGGGGCGGGGGGGCGGGGGGAGGCGGGGGTAGGGCGGTCTCGACTCTTCCGCCGTTATTAATCCGGCATCATCAGCGTCAGCAACGCTGCTATCTGGCGGCGCGCGCCGAAAGCCGATTTCGCCGCGCGCCTAGCCGCCCACCCGCGGATTTGGCAAAGGAGCACACAAAGTCTTGTCCGCCCCCGCCCCGCTCCGCCTCGCCCGACCCGGTACCGCCCTCGTCTTCCCTTTTGATTCATCCCCCGTGTTCTACTCAAGGGGATATCTCCGGCGTTATTAATTTCCTCACTTTTTCTCGTTCTCCATTCTAGTTCCGTGACTCGGTCGTTTCCACGTCATTTCCACCTCCTCCGCCGCATTATCTCTGCGAAGTTGCGGCCCGCGGGAAGAATGCCGCGCCTCGCCTCGCCCTTGCCCCGCCGCCGCGCCCCCTCTCCACCTCGACACGCCCTTCCCCTCCCTGCCCCTCCGCACGGCTCAGCCCAGCCCTCTCCCCTCCGCAACACTTCATCCCACTGCGGCCCACTCCGTCCCACGCCCCACACACACCGCCCGGGCCCCTGCTGCCTCGCATCTCTTCCCTTCAACACCTCTCCGTCTGTACCTTCACCCGGAAAACTTCACCCCTCCACACCTACCTTCACTCTTCTTCGTACCACTCTATATTACCCTGTTCATTATCGACCATCTCTGCTATGCCGTTCAACGCACCCATCCCGCACAGCTCCACTCCTCACCGACTCGCTCAGTTTTCTTGAACCTCGCTCCACCCTGACCCGCTCCACTCCACCCCGTCCTGCTCCATCATTTCCACACCATACCCCGACCCAATCCACCCTGCCTGTTTTTTGCCAGCCTATTATATCCCACTCTGCCTCACTCCGGCCTAACCTTGTTCTACCCCGTTCCGCTTCATTCTGCCCAGCCCCACTTCACCCCGCTCCATCCCTCTCCACTCATCCCCCACATCCCTCCGCCCCCCTCCCAGGTTCACTCCGCCCCCCCCGCCCTGTCCTGCTCCGCTTCATTTTGGCCCGCCTCTTGCTGCCCAACAACACCCCACCTCCACCTGCTTCTTTCTCTCGGCCCCTCCCCCTCCGGGGCCGACAGCGTCTTAGCTCCACCCTTCCGAGGAACCGCCTCCTAAGTACCTGTAATTCTTGCTCGCGCCGCAGGGAGCGCTTCCGGCACGGTTTCCGGCCAACGGCGGGGGCGGGGGCCGGAGGAGGAGGGGGCGGCGGGGGCGGCGACGAGCGTCTTGGTAAAGGCGAACGACGCCGGAAATTCCAGTAGGCAACTCGCAGCCGCTGGGCTTTTGAAGTCCGAAAAGGACGAGGCGGACGTCTTGCTCAGAAGTCTAGTCGTAAGAATCGCATTTCGAGTTGAGAAAAATTGAAAGTCGGATGTCTGGAATTTTGTATATATATTGTATATATATATATATATATATATATATATATATATATATATATATATATAGGCGGAAACACGCTGCGCTTGCGCAGTAGAGAAAAAGTTACGAATTTTTTTAGAAAATCAGAATCTGCAATAAAAAAATGGGTGTTTCAATCTATTTTTTTCTCACCTTACCCTCGGAGGATAGAGGTAGGGATCCAGTTTGGTATCATTAGATACGGCCTGTAGATACGAACAACTTTTATTACCAACTTTTCTTGATCCAATGCGCACGCTTTGAGATATTTCCAAAATCAATTTTAAAAGGATCACTCTTTATGTAATATATTTAAATATTTTAATACAATTGAAACGTTCAAAATATAAAAATGTTAAAAAAGAAATGCATACAATACACTGGAAAGTTTAAATTAAACTGAGGTTAATATTTTGTGGTTTAATAATACTGTTAGATTCACGACAAAATCCCGATCCCGACGAATTACACTGAAGTAGCGAAGTGAGTAAGAAAAATTGCAACTTGGAACCAGAGAACATTATGGAATTCATATAAAAAGCACTGGTTGGCTTCTTCCAAAGCGACAATCCATCAAATGTGGACAGTGTCATCTACATTATGCAGAATGCGCTTGTCTCTTAGGTGATAAAGTGACACACACATTACGCCGCTTTCGTTTCAATAAGAATTATTAACATGGTTTCACTGTCCCGAGATCAGTAGTTTACTATCAATTCTTCATTAGATATCCACTTAAATTTTCTGTTGAATTAAAAAATCGTTCCATCAGCAGTAAAATAATATTTTTAAACTGAATGGTTCAAACGTTACATTTAGATAACATTACATTTTTACATACTGAACTGTTCATTAATATATCCATGTGAACGTAAAAACATTCAAATAGAAGGTCAATTACGATAGCTTTTTATTTATCTATCTCTAAAGAACAGACCTTTGTCTTCGAAGAACAAATTTTATTCGAGAAAAAATCTTTTTTTGTATAATTGTAATCGTAAAAGATGATACATTTTTAACTCTTGAAAATTTCGTAATATTATAGTTTTAACGAAAAGGAGTCACGCACCATTTTTTAGTGCTCCTTATGCTATCCGAGGACAAAGCTTAACTCCCACACGCGGAAACATACTTGAGAAAATTTTGAAAACGTTGAGGCTTCGTGAAAATTCTCCCAAAAATAAAAATATTCGTTTTAAACACACAGGTTTCTGAGTTCGTTTAAATCGATCGAGGATTATCTGCTGAACGATTTGGTGCTAGCGTTGACCACACACAGATGAAAGGACGGACAGACAGGAATGTTGCGTCAATCGCTTTTTCTGTATTAAGGACACACAAATAATGGATTCTGACAACACCACATGCTAGGTGAAGTATTTTTACTGTATATAGGAATAAGGTTTATGCACTTTTTCGGTAACCAGGCGCTGTAAATAAGTTTTTTCTGACAAAAATCTACGTTTTCCGGCGCACGATTACAATACTTTCCCTTCTTACGAAGTAACGACGAGGAAGTAAAAAGTACGAGAGGTTTATTCTTAATTTGCAGACTAAATTTACTCCTTAAAGACAAATTTCTCTCTCCCAAGTTTTCAAGAAGAATTATTTTGATAGAAATGTAAATGTTGGTGTTAGTTTTTCTCATAGATACGAGTACATTTTAGACCATTATACTAACACATCGTTATAACTTTTCTTTCTCGATGTATAAACTGAGCAACACATTAATCTAACATCAATTTCATGATTGTTAGGCATCAACAGTGTTCTTTTTGTCTTTAACTACTTAACACATAATACATAACACAAACATAATTTACTCTTTAACACGTAACATAAAAACATAACTTGTACCCTGACAAACAGGTCACGGTCCTTCTTTTTCCTTGTGTTATCCCCACGGACATACGCACACTGACACACGCACTACACTACCATACATGCTAGGAGCCCGGTCGGAGCTTAGAGCATGTCCTGGATGGACTTCATCAAATTCGTGCGCAAAATCTGTCAGCCAGAGCAATTTATATCCCAGTTCTTAATAGTTGATGAGTGAAGAAGTAAAGAGGTTGGAATTCAAATCGAAGGGGCGGAATTGCATGTATTTTATTAAGGTAGCATTTAATCTGATTTATTACGGTAGCAGTAATTCTGAAACCATCATTTCGAAATCTTTTGTGCATGCTGATAGTAGACTAATTGATCTGTAACTTGATGGTATTTTGGACGATTTTGGGGGTTTTAAAATTGGAATGACTTGAGTTTTTCTAACATGGAAGGGAGAATCAGAGTGTAAGGCAGCTGTTGATGATAGGAATTAGATAAGGACAGTCGTATGGCAGAAAGTGTTTTAGAGGAATTTTAGGTATGGTATCTATTCCGGGAGAATATTTGTTTTTGTTTTTCTTGATTAATTGCTTTAAATTGGCTGAAGAGGTAACGGGGCCGTGATATATGGGGCATTTAGTAATTTCTGTACAGATGTTTCCTCTGTGAATCTTAATTATTTTGAAGTGGGCTGCAAGCGCGTCCAGCTTTTCCAGAGGGTTGTATGCGCCATTTTCACTACACTTTCGAGCGAGAGGATTGTTGAAATTGGACGGAGAAATGTCGGCAGACTTTCCAGAGATTTTACGAATTTTTGTCTAATATAGAAATGAAGAGTTGAAATTTTTGCCTGTTATACTGGTTAAGCGCGTTTTTGGACTGCTTCCGTACCTTTATTAAGTTTTACTTTTAAGAAAGGGAGGCGATATATCTGTCATTGTTGTCTGATTTCACGTTTGAGGGAGACGAGGATTAGTGTATCACGTGGGATGGGAATCGTGGGAGAACGAGATGGATTTTTTGGTCCGGGAGATGCTGATTTGGCTGCCTCAAGTATGGCCGTTGTAAGAGATATTGCCTGTTCTATTTTATTGGTGGTCACTGGAAATGGAGGGAGGGGAATTAAATTGTTTGCTTTATTTTCAAATATTGTTCAATTTAATTTTTTTGGAAAAGGTTATACGAAGACGATATTATCATTGTATTTAAATTTGTTGATATTATTATACGATGATGAACTGAGTTAGAACCTGTTAGAACGAATTGTGACATTTTAAGACATGAAGTGTAAAGTATATCTCGGCTACTCCAAACACGAATATCTTAAGGTTTAAGCACCCCACACTAGTACGGATTGTAAACCACAGACCCCTTAATGTTTTTTAATCTTGCTATTTTTTGGAGTTGATACGATTATAGACACGTCATAACACTCGTGAATCTTTAGTAATAGCGCTTGCAATTTTTTATTTGTTACTAGAAACTGTCGAGTAAACACTTCATCAATATGAATGGTTTTGGACGGAGGGGGTTTGGACGGAGGGGGTTTGGAAGGAGGGGGTTTGGACGGAGGGGGTTTGGACGGAGGGGGTTTGGACGGAGGGGGTTTGGACGGAGGGGGGTTTGGACGGAGGGGGTTTGGACGGAGGGGGTTTGGACGGAGGGGGTTTGGACGGAGGGGGTTTGGACGGAGGGGGTTTGGACGGAGGGGGTTTGGACAGAGGGGGTTTGGACGGAGGGGGTTTGGACGGAGGGGGTTTGGACGGAGGGGGTTTGGACGGAGGGGGTTTGGACGGAGGGGGGTTGGACGGAGGGGGTTTGGACGGAGGGGGTTTGGACGGAGGGGGTTTGGACGGAGGGGGTTTGGACGGAGGGGGTTTGGACGGAGGGGTTTGGACGGAGGGGTTTGGACGGAGGGGTTTGGACGGAAGGGAAATGGACGGACTACTATAGGGCGGGGCGGAGGGGCGCAAAGAGACACACAGCAAGACCGGGTCAGGCAGGACAGAGCCAGGCCGCAAGGAGCGGGGTGAGGCGAGGAGATGCGGCGCGAGGCAGGCGGCTGGGGCGGGGCCGAGAGGGGCGTGGCGGTGCGTAATTGGCCCGCAGCGCTGGCGCGCGCTGCCCCCCCTCCCCATTGATCAGCGGCTGCAGCCGCAGCAGCGGCGCGGAAGGTCAGCGATATCACATCTTCAGGAAATCACACGGGCTTGGCCGCCGCCCGCTGCCACCGCGACTGCTGCTGCTGTGCAGATATCCGCGAATTTTGAAACCGGCAATGAAGCAATAGCTTCGGGTTTTCAACACCAAATGAGGAAATACTATAAAAATTGTGAAGTTTTTACATTTGTTCATGAAGTTATTTTCACTGAGTGTTCGTACACAGATGTGCCAGTACAACATTACGAAATGTGTGAAAGAAGAAGTCGTAGCAGAGGTAATAACGAGAGAAATGGGTTTTCATAATCCTTTAGTAAAAATTCAGCAAACAAATAATAGCAAATGTCTAATACACACATGTAATCCCTATTTTGTATAGTAAGAAGGAAGACACAAGAAAAAATAGTACTTCCTTACACGCCACTCACATTTCATGAGCTTAGAGCGCTTCTTAAATCACATTTTTGTTTAGCATTTTTGGTCGTAACATTCTCAATTATTCTAAAACGCGGTTTGACATTTCTGCGATATGTTCTTTCTCTGTTAATCTTATCATTAATACCTTTGATGTATGATATGAGGAGAAATAGGCAATCTAAAAAATCTTTGAGAGGACCTCAACCATTTTAAGAACTCACTGTTGGGAAGACATTCCTTCTTTCACTTCACTTCACTCACAACGAACTCACTTCATGGAAAGCTTAACTTCTCTCATCTCTGATGTTTGAAGAAATTTTGTCCACCTAAACACGAAATTGTTTGGCATTTCAAGATTTGTTGGCCGAGTTTTAAATGACAATACGTATGAAGTGGCGAAACTAATGAGATCATGATATTCTTTCCTTTCACGAAATCGCTTTCCCTCTAAAAACCACTTTCGCATTCGTCGAAATAAAACTTTGTTTATATTCCTTTCGAAAACTAAAAGAAATAGAAAAGTCTGTTACATCTCTTTAGGAGAAATCTAAGTTACGTTTTGAATTCCTAAGTATACGTTATATGATTTACTTCTTCTGTAACATCTTCACAACTATTATGAATGCAATCTGTTCCTCCCTCGATGTGGGTTTCTAGATATTTTGTGCCTTCATATATCATTCTCGTTATTTCATCCACTTAGTCTCCTTTCTGTTCCAACGATTAAATTTTATCGGACAGTGACAGAAGGCAGGTTCTTTCTCATTCCGCTTCTCGCGTGTCTCCAACATTTCATGCAATGCAGCACAAACATCGATGGAACTCTACTTACTTCACTCCTCACAATTTGAATCAGCGTCCCGTCTACACCACCCCAGAAGGAAGGAGCCGACAGACGCGGCATGAACGGCGGCGGTTTTCCAACTTCCACAGCGCGGCAGCATCCCCATTCAGATTCCCGGGGGCTGCGCGCGGTGGCTGGCGCTCGCGTTTAAAACAATCGAGCGCGTGGAAGAGTCGCGCCGGAAGTGGATTGATGACGTCATTAGCGGCCCGATAGCGCCCGGCGCTCTCCAGGGCCACCGGCCAGCGACGCGCTTTCAGAGCTTTAACGCAACGTTTCCGCGATGTGTATTTCATGGTTTACACGGTATGTGTTTGAAGTATCACTGAAGAGGTCTAGTACTGGGTTTATACGTTATGTGTTATTCTGATTAGTAAGGATCCAAGATATGTCAACAACACATTTTTTTAAATATATTTACTATTATAAATAATTATCCCGACATTACATGTTTCGGGAATCATTTCCAGTCTTCAGTGTCACTACAAAGAAGAAAATTATCAAACCAAATTTAATTAACATAAGTAATGAAACTAGCTTAAGCATATAAATATAAATAAAAGAAGTACAGAAATTAAACAAAGTAAAAACTGCAGAAATGTGATATTTACCCAAGTAGCATGTATTAAACACGGGTATATTTTTGCTGCATTCGTTCGAACTACGTTTTGAATAAATTCCGTGGTGGAAGTGGAAATTTGTAATAACTATAACGTATAACGTCCACTCACCAATACTACAAATTTATCATTACAGTTCTTTCTCTATACCAGGTCTGTGTAGGTTGCGGGCAAGATAACTAGCTTTCTACAGTGCGGGCACCTGCGTCCGTACTGGTGCCGGGTTCAAATGCAAGACTTCTCTGAAGTACTCGGGAATGGCAGTACGCCACTGAATACCCGTCTCAGTCTTGACATTCGTTTGGAGAAGTCTTCGGAGAACTTAGTTGACAGTTACTGTCCAAAAAGTGATGTCAATCCCCACTTCCTCTACTAAAGCAAAAAAATACACTGTAATGAAATACGCCAGTCATATTTCAAATTGTTTATTGGGAGTAACATTAAACAATTTTAATAGTAAAGATATTGTTTTTAATTGCATTTAGTGCAATAATTGTATTAATTCCCTATCAGTACACTATCTGCACTATTATGCACCTATCTGATTAGGTTGTTTACCAGACAACTAGTCGTGCCACTTAAAAGAGCTGTCCACAAGAAAGAAAAACTTAATTTATTTTCTACTGTTACTATAAACAATAAAAAACAGAATTATTTAATAAAACATAATATAGTCGAAAACAAACAAAAAATCACCAGTCCAGCATATTCCTGTCTCTTGGACAAATGTTTCGAAAAAGTAGAATTTAAAAATAAAATAATCATAAAAATAGTTAAGTAATAGTTAAGCACAAACATAATTAGTTAAGTACAAAAACATAATTAAAATTTCGATTGTTTGATAGAAATATCAAAAAAGTGAGAAAAGAACTCTTCCGTATTTCCATTAAGCATTCTCGTACAGCAGTAAAATAAAATTTTGTAACAAAAATATAGTAATAACATTAGAGGACGTCCGATTATTTTGAATTATTTTAAGAATATAAAACCTGCATAAAATTGGCACAGCTAAAAAGTGTGTACATGTTGGAAACTTGTGGAAAATCAGACCTCAACGTTCCGAGAGGCCAGAGATCTTTCAGTGGTCCGTTAAGATGACGTGGGGTCGCAAAAGAGCCAAGTGGGAGGAGTAGGTTCGCGCCGCCCTCAGACTCAGGGCGTCCCCCCTCCACCGCCCCCTGCGGATCTGCATTTGAGGAAGCGATAGGCTGCGTGAGGGGCATATTGATGCAGAGTGCGGCAGGGGACGGTAGGCCGACCGCATTACAGCACGGGACTCCCTAACAGAGTGTTCAGAACCACGCAGGCGGGGTGATATGGGTGTAATAGTACACGTGTCGACTCGATCTACCAAATGAAATTCTTCATTTTATTAGTTGTTATGAGATGATTGTGTAAAAGGAGATTGAAAAAATGAAGAACGGTTTTTTTAGTATAGAGTCGTCTTTTGCTGTTTTTGTAGAAAGTAATATTGTTACTGCAGTGAAAGTTCCAAGTTCAGGGTAGATTTTATATTTTTCAAAACCCTTAACCATAATTAAATCATTTTACGAAATATTAATTTTATTAGATATCCCATAGTGTAACGTACTACGATGTGTGTACCGTACTACGTGTAACGGATGGGATTACCACAACTAACTCTTATTTACTATCAAATGCTCGTTCAATACAAACACATGTTAAACCCAAGTTAAATATTTTTAATTTAAAATATTTTTAAGCGTACTGTTAGAAAATAAATCCGGAATGGTTTTCCTTAACGAAGCACTTTTGCCAATTAGAAAAGAAATGCTTATCCTAATGCGACGATACATATGTTTATATATAAACACACTTGGAACAAATTCACTGCACTTCTATACATTTTAGTTATAATTAGAAATGAACGTTATTGGATACCCTTCCTGCTCCATACCAAATTCTACAATTATAATGATAAATGTATAACAATTCAAAATAATTTTAGGTTGTTTAATACGTGTAGTTAATTTTTATTGACATTTGCATGGTGTCCGGAGGTTCCACCTTGTGATACTCAACAGGCGTTCAGACGATTGCACTGTTGATTCGCAAGAGGTGCGAAGATACAGACAGAAAGCAAAAACAACGCGAGCGCTGGCAAGGAATTTTCAACCAAAACCGTAAAATTCTGGGGAATTAAAAATGAAGCAAAGAAATAATTAAACAACCAAAGATTAAAATTGCATTCTAATGCATACCAGTGCTTTCATAAGAAGTGTGATTATGTTTGATTTTTGATTATTTAATTATTTGACTAATAAATGCATTCTGTTGTGGGATAGAAACACAATTATTATCCTCACACACGACCAAAGTACTCACAAGAAATTTAAAGAAATAATTACGAGTCTTTTTTGAGAAAAGTTTTAAAATGTTCAGAGGACTTCATGTAAAGTACCCAGAAATTTTGAAAAATGTTTTTCAAATCTCAAAACTCCGACCCGACATGCACAGGGGTTACTTCAATTTGGAAAAATCTTACGCATGTTTAGGCGCTATTAGTTTTCACAGACACCAGACGGACGGACAGACGAACGTATTGAAAAAATCCTTTTCGGACTCTGGGGCCCCCGAAATGTGTATTTCCGTTGAAATCTCGAAATCGATTTTCCGCAGCATTACATAACTTTCCCTATACTACTCATATTACTCTGTATATACGTGCGTATAAGGGAAAGTAAAAATTACTTACATTGAATATCCTAAGCTTAAATTTCAATTTCTATCTAGAGAGAGGAGCGCCAGTGAAGAACTGACTTTTTCACCTTCCGAAAGACCGTGGCGATTGGCGTGTAAAACGTGGTTTCTGAGGAAATATAGAGGGCTTTTTTTTTACTTTTTCTTTCCAAAAGTCAATCGTATTCGTGTAATCGTGCTCGTATTATTGTATTTCGAGTACTTCAGAGTGGTGGTAAAAATTTAATCTTTTAATTATAAAACTTAAGTTGGATCATTATCTCAAATGTTAAAAAAGTTACAAACTAGAAAATGAGATAAATTATTTCCGTGATATGCACAACAACTTGGCACAAACCATCCTGATACTTCAATATCTTTTGATAGTATTCGTTGTGTCAAACGTAAGTGTTTTACCTGTACGTCATATTTTAGTTTTGTACTCAATCAAATGCAAATTGTTATACATTTTTCTTCAAAATAAATAAATAAGAAAAATAACATAAAATAATTATTTTAATATAAATAATAATAATAATAATAATAATAATAATAATAATAATAATAATAATAATAATAATAATAATAATAATAATAATAATAATAATAATTAATAATAATAATAATGAGAATAATAAATAATTTCTAAATAATAATGCGTGAACTAAAAATCATACTTCAGCTATCTAAAATAACTCTTGTGAACGAACAGCATAACATATAACCGAAATACCGATAATTTCTCGTTGCTATTTCAGTTGCCCCTCCCCCTTCGAAGGCCTTCTACTCGCAATACTCGCCATGAACGGACAGCGGGTGGGCAGAGGCCTCTGATCCGCGGGGCCAGGCCGAGGGCGAGGCTTAATTAAGGGCGCAGCGCCGCGCGGAGGACGGCCGCCCCCGAGCGCCTCCTCAGACGCCCTCGCCCTCCGACGACGCCCTCGGACGCGGCCACAGGGCCAGCGGCGGCGCACCTCAGGGTAGAGCGCGGGGAGGACGGAAACATCACTCTGCGAGACCGAGGTCATAGTTAAAGAATGGAGTATTCAGTCAAATGAACAATAACAGAATTAAAATTAGTATTTCGGTTCAACAAAATAGATGAATAACAGATGGAATGATTTGAAAAACTAGAACGAAATGAAACGAAAAACTAAACAAAAATATGAAATGTGAAAGAAATTATAAATGAATTGGAATGTTATGTGAAATATAAAAAGAAAAAAAAGTGGAGTATTGAAATGAAAATGGAATTATTGAATAAATTAACTACATAAATTAGTTATAAAATAACTATTGATATTAAAAACGAATACCCCGCGATAGAACGATGTAGTGGATTACTGTTTTCGTTATTCGACGCACGCCATTGGAATGTATGGTCTTTCATGACTCACAGGGAATTTACTCCCTAACGCTGCTTCTAAATTGTTCTAATCTTGATCAGTAGGTCTAGCACCTCTAACGCCTGTATTACCATAGAAAAGAATTAGAATTATTCCATTGGCCGGAAACTCAACCCGAAGACTTTAGTGACTGGGAGATGCATGGGTATGCATGAATGTTGCAGAGCATCACCGTTTTACGCATTTACAGAAAGGTCGCCAGACGCTGAAATGTGCCTGTAGCGCGGCTATTTCGATGCGGCTAGGAGATTCTGAGTAGAACCTGACACCGGAACCAAAAACGAAAGTACCGTTCATGGAAATGATAAGAGCGGGGGGACAGAAGAGCGGAGACGACGAGGCTGAAGACACAGAAGACGAGGATGTGAGAGGTGGAAGTGGGGGAGGAAGGCGGGGACATGAAAGGGGAAGGAGATGGACGAGACCGGGAGGAAGAGGGTGACAAGGGTACAAGAGACCAAGTCGGGGTAGTCGAGGGTAGGACCAACGAGAATAGGGCTGGGCTGAGCTGAGTGGGGAGAGTGGAGTAGGGACGAGTAGGGAGGAAATAAATGGGGCGGGTACGAGTGGGGCGGGAACGAGTGGGGCGGGTACGAGTGGGGCTGGTACGAGTGGGACGGGTACGAGTGGGGCTGGTACGAGTGGGGGCGGGTACGAGTGGGGCAGGTACGAGTGGGGCAGGTACGAGTGGGGCAGGTACGAGTGGGGCGGGTACGAGTGGGGCGGGTACGAGTGGGGCGGGTACGAGTGGGGCGGGTACGAGTGGGGCGGGTACGAGTGGGGCGGGTACGAGTGGGACTGGTACGAGTGGGGCTGGTACGAGTGGGGCGGGTACTAGTGGGGCAGGTACTAGTGGGGCAGGTACGAGCGGGGCGGGTACGAGTGGGGCGGGTACGAGTGGGGCGGGTACGAGTGGGGCGGGTACGAGTGGGGCAGGTACTAGTGGGGCAGGTACGAGCGGGGCGGGTACGAGTGGGGCGGGTACGAGTGGGGCGGGTACGAGTGGGGCGGGTACGAGTGGGGCGGGTACGAGTGGGGCGGGTACGAGTGGGGAGGGTACGAGTGGGGCGGGTACGAGTGGGGCGGGTACGAGTGGGGCGGGTACGAGTGGGGAGGGTACGAGTGGGGCGGGTACGAGTGGGGCGGGTACGAGTGGGGCGGGTACGAGTGGGGCGGGTACGAGTGGGGCGGGTACGAGTGGGGCGGGTACGAGTGGGGCGGGTACGAGTGGGGCGGGTACGAGTGGGGCGGGTACGAGTGGGGCGGGTACGAGTGGGGCAGGTACGAGTGGGGCGGGTACGAGTGGGGCGGGTACGAGTGGGGCGGGTACGAGTAGGGCGGGTACAAGCGGGGCGGGTACGAGTGGGACGGGGCGAGTGGGTTTGGGGTGAATAGGGCAAGGAAGAGTGGGGCGGGTGGTGAGGGGTTGGTGAGGCGGCAAAAATACTGCGGAAACCGACGATGGAGAGGCAGCGGAGTACGGAAACCGCCTAGGCAACCAGGGCGATGGAGGGAACGGGGGGTGGCGGTGGCGAGGGCGCGGGTGGGGGTGGGGGCGGGTGGGGGCGGGTGGGGGCGGGTGGGGGCGGTGGCCGGCGCCAGGGGAAGCCGCATCCGACACGGCCCGCGCGCGCGCGCCCATGTCGGCCGGCCCGAACACGCGTGTCGCCGGACGCTGTAATCTGCATTTACTGCGGATGGTGCGCGCGCCAGCATCGTCAATTATGGGCACTGCAAAGATGCTCCCACTCTTCGCGCCGGTGGGGGTAGAGCGGTACATAATTTATAAGTACACGACGTTATTAGCATGCGTATGCGCTGTAATATATCCTTGTAACACACAGTCAGGCTGTGTACAAGGGAAAATAATAATAGCAAATCCTGACCCAAATTATTAGCGTAAATACATAAACATTCGAGCATATAAAAAGGTTACCAAATTTTATTTTATCGAAATTGTGGCATAGAGATTAAAACAAAGTGAATTTTTTCTGCTTTACCAAGTTATTCAACACCTAATAACACCTAATTAGAAGAGTACATATTTTGTGCAAATAAATACTCTTCAATTTTTTTTTCATACAAAATTAATTTCAATGAACAATGAACGAGAGTCTCGATATCACAATAAATTTTGAATCTACGTTAAACTATTTATATAAAAATCTTATTTTTTTATATATAAAAAGGAATAATTAACTGTAGCATTTCAATCAGTAGTCATTTGACAGTATTGCGCACTACAAAATAACGCATTTCACTTTTCAAACACACGTAGGCTAAATTAACAACTTCCCAATTTTGAACTATATTATCAAGAAATATTTTAACATGAAATTATTAAATTCAGTGAAAATTCATCACACTTTAATCAGTTGAAAAGTATCATAAATACACTTCACACAATGAGCCTACAATAGAAAAATAAGGTCATTAAAGGTTTCATTATGTTTTAGGTGTTGCCAACACTTTGTAAATTTTGAATGTCGAAACGGCAAAGTAGCCACTGAACGTCTGAATGATATGTCTCTAGTTCTCGTCAGTAAGTCGGATTCCTTTTTATCATTTTATTCGAAACACGCATCCAGATTTGGTGGAACGACCATACGTCAATAAATCGGTCGACTATATAAATGTACGCCCCCTCTTTATCCAAAACCATAACATTCTAAATCCCTCGCATGAATGACGACTCCAACCCTCGTCTTCCAGTTGTTGGTGCGTGAACGCGGAGAGATATCAGAATAAAAACAACGCGAGGAAGCCGACAGCCGCACGCCCGGAAATCCGCTCTTCGCCCCCTCCCCTCCCCGCCCGTCTCGCGCTCGCGCAGCCGCAGAAAAAACTGCGCCGGCTTCCGGACGGGGCGACGTATGCAGGCGCGAAACGGGAGTCTCTGGGGGGGGGGGGAGGCGAGATGGACCGGGCCGGGTCGGGTCGGCGAGGAGCGAATCGCAAATATCAGGAAGGCTCGGGAACGGAGCTCACTGGTATTTTGGATGGAGGAAAAAGGAGATGTAGGAGAGGGAGTGAGGAATGGGTCGTGGTGTGGTAAGAGGTGAAGGAGTTGAAGGGAAATAATTGGTACACCTTTAGGGGGAGTAGGAATGAAGAGTACTGAAGGAAGGGGGAGATGAGTATGAGGATCACCGAAGAGAAATAGTGGTTAGCAGTAAAATAAAAATGGATGAAGAAAGAGGAGGGAGGCATTTTACAAGCGTACAATAGTCAAGAGTAATTGTTTCAGAGATGGGATGTGGCAGTCATCAAGAAATTACAAGAGGAAAGAGAAATGAGAAAGAATAAAGATGGATAAGAGTTATTGTTTCTGGTAGTTCCAGGGTTAGAAAACATATGAAGGAAAGAAATAACTGGAAAGAACGTGACGTGCGGTACTCGTACAGGTTGCAGAGGTCACACAATGCCTTCGAGGATGAGTAAGTAGAACGAACGGGAGGCAAGGCACGGGGGGGGGGCATGTTCGTCCAGATGGACAGGGTGCAAAGGCGCGTGTCGGCGGACGGCAGGGGGCGCAGCGAGGTCGGACAGCTGGCAGCCTCTGAGAAACGGCATAGCACCCCCTCCCCTGCCACCCCACAACCCCCTCTTCTTTCCTCGTATGTTGGCGTCAGCGCCGCGCTCCACGGTTCGCGCACGCTCAGAGGAGCTGATACCGCGCGGGAAGGTTTGCTTAGCTCCGCGTACAGTATAACCGCACTCAAGAGGGGAAAATATCGGTAGCACGGGAACGAACAAACCGCAAATTAGAGATATGCTGCTATCGATTTTCCACGCCAGCTAATGAGCAGGATCGAATGACGTCATAGCCCGCGAATGTGCGTTGAAGAGGAGAGTGTTCCATACGCGTAGTGAAGCTTCTCGTATCGAGAAAGTACACATCAGATCATTATTAATATGTAAACAAATATATGGCATAATTAAGATTATTTGTAAATGAAAATTTAAAGCACTGCATTCCTAATTAAATCACATAGACCACACAAAATCTGAAAGCATGATTCTGTAAAATACTAATAAACTAGTGGCTTCTGGTAGCAAAAATGTTGCTAAACACTGCCGTACTAAACTGTTTACCAAAAAGTAGCTTGCAAATAAAGGTTTCAATAACAAAGCAATTAACAGTGCAATAACATATACGAATAATATAAAAAAGGTTACTGCTCCACAAAGCAACAGGTAAATAGCAAAAAACTATCGGAGAGCGTTATCTTCCTTGGAGGCATGCTGTCGCATTCCGTTAGCTGTGTCGCATATTCTGTAACGCCCAGAATATGAAAATATAGCCAGTACGCGTAGTATGAGAATGAGCAGGACAACACTACCAAATATTTGCATTTTCTGGACAAAATCTAAACAGTTTCATTATTTTTGTTTTTTTCTGAGTTTCTGGGTATCTAAGAAACCTGTATCTACCTTTCACATGACCGGAGGCTGCATAGCATTTCTGTGCGCATTGTAAATTAGTAATATATATTTAATGCACGCATATATTGAAATCCGTAAATGTTCAGAAACATCTTAAATCAGTATTCAACCTCTGAACAACTTAAATTATTAAAATAGATTAAAACTAAATTATTAAATTAGAACAACTTTAAAAAATTAAATTAGAAAATTTCCGATGCCTTCATACGACCTAAAAGTTTGTATTATTTATTATGAGACATCATGAATTACATAACGTCTGCCGTTACTTGTATGTAATTTCTTTGAGGCTTACTCTTGTGATAAATTTTGTCTTTGAGCATTCAACGTTTTATTATTACTTTATACAAACCAATTGTGCATATTAATATTTCAAAAGATGTTTTATTTTGTTCTATTATATTTCTAGGTGCATAATTAAATCATAATAACTTCCTGGCTGGTTAACACTATTTGCCAATTTTTGGACGCCAAAAGCCCTTCCCACACATTGCTTTCAACTGCCAAACTGCCGTGGCGGGCACGTAACGCAAGTTATTAATTTCATCTAACTCGCCTTGTGTAAGTATTTATCACACATACCACGCCCGGAGAGCGCTAATTATGTATTGCTACACATTTGTAAAACGTACTCGGTGTGAGAAACTAATAGTGTTTTCCTCTCTAAGCAATTTTGCAGAACTGATAACAAAAGAACACTTTACGAGCTGTCTTATATGAGAAGGTATTACCAGAACGATATATCAATGTTTTAAAATATATAATAATAATAAAAATAATAATAATAGTAATAATAAAAATAATAATATAAAGGATACAAATATTGTTAAGAATTGATAGAATTTTTCAACTGTTGGGAGTTGCGGCAAGTTAATTTACAATAATCGGAATATTCAATCATTGGGATGGGATATAAAAATTACTTGAGATTTTGAATCAAATGCACTTTACAATTAAGAGAACTTGGTATTATTTATTTAGTACTCCTACATCCCGCACATCCTCTATAAATTGTCCACGCTACCTTAGGATAACGCGATGCCAAATATTGAAAAACATTCCTATCCGTAAGTTTTGCTTCAGGTTTTATCGAAGAAAATTAAACTGTTTAAATTTGCTATTAAACTATTAAAATGATTAAATGTGCTGTGGTAAATATTGCTAAATAAAAAGGATCACCAATCATTTGCAATCAATTCATTTTATGTAAATTCTAACTCATTCATATGTACAAAATTACGTCTAAATTCACATTTATGAGCATTCAGTTACATTTCAGAGTAAGCTTTCTAAGTTGAAAATGTCATGCTCTTATGTTCTAAGAGACGCGTTAATAGCCTGAAAATAAGATATCTTCACTTATCTTTGCTAACAGGTAATGCCAATTAAATTAATTGAATATTTTTGAAAATATGTTCCTCAAATTCATTGGATTTTCATTTCCGTCTTCAACCTCCGATTCATCTAGTCAGCTCAGCACTTCTAAGAGTACGAAATGTCAATTACAGTTTACTTGTCACCAACCCATTCACCAACAACGGCATGTCTCTTCCCATTGCTCGCGCTGCAAAACCAGATTGCGCATTTTGTTCCCCGCCATTGCGAGCGAATCCCCCCCCCCCCCCCGCGCTTGCTTCGTGCTGCAGTCCAGGAGCCGGCGCGGGGGTGGGGGGGGGGGGGCGCCTGGCGGAATTGAATGCTCGTGGATCGGCCGCGGGCGAGAGGGCGCTGGGCGGGCGAGAGAGTGGGCAGGCGGGAGGCGGCAGCCGCGCGAAAAGGCTACTTGAATATTTCAGAGGCCATCGCCCGCGGCGTCCGCCGCCTTCGCCCGTGGGCGGCCGGAGGGGCTGCGCTTGGCGGGGTAGGCGTGGCAGTGGCTCTGAGGGGTGGAGGCCATGGGGGACAGCAGTGGAGGTGGTGCGGGGAGGGAACTATACGATGGGGAGAGGGCGAGGGCGAGAGCGAAGGAGAGAGCGAGAGCGAGAGCGAGAACGAGGGCAAGGGCGAGAGTAAGGGCGAGGGCGAGGGCGTGGGCGTGGGCGTGGGCGTGGGCGTGGGCGTAGGCGTAGGCGTGGGCGTGGGCGTGGGCTTGGGCGAGAGCGAGGGCGAGGGCGAGGGCGAGAGCGAGCGCGAGGGCGAGGGCGATGGTGTGGGCGAAGGCGTGGAGGCGGGCGGCGGGCAGAGGCGGTGGAAGCATCGGCGAGGAGGAGGAGGCGGTTGGGGTGCGAAGAGGCACTTGCGCGCAGCGAGGTTTGGAAACGACGCAGCCCCTAATGAATATATACTGGGCACGCTGCGGCCCACGCGACGCCGCCGCGCTCTGGGATGCGCCGGGCGAACTAACGACGGGAGCGCGGACGGCCGACGCGCTGGTGAGAGCACGCCCTGGGAGGTGGTGAGATATTGCTGCAGGAATTTGTTCGTTGGGAGGTAGTTCGGATTATTGGTGATAACACGGCATTCTGAAAGACGACCTCTGGGACAGGTAGCAAGTTATGAAGACAAGGGAGACCTCAAGGATGGCAACAACAAACTGCTATGTATTTTTCTGATGACATATCTGTATCGATATCGTTACAGAAAATGAGGGGAAAATGGAACTTGGCGAATGAATTATTTATTATTATTGTAGGTGAATATGAAATGTCTTCTGGTCAACAGAGAAATCTCTTATTTATAACGAAACTTGCTAGAGCAAATGAAGGAAATGATATTGAAACACTTCAAAAAAATCTTTATAAAGAATTACTGAGTACTAATTTATGAAACGCAGTTTATTTATCACAATCATTAGTTAGATATGTGGCCTACACGATGTTGCCCCATTTTTCTCCGGTATTCATTTTTGTCAATCTATTAGAAAGGAATTCTATATATCCCCGCACTGTCCGCTCACTTCTGTCTATTCTAGTACATCACTATTCACACTTGTCCAGCCTTGCCCCTTCTGACCCCGTCACTGCGCTCAAAGTCCCGGTGTACTTCATTCGTTCTCCAACCAAAATAATAAAAAAATATCAACAAAAATTAAAACAAATTACCTTTACTCACATCTATTCTTTTCGTTGATTCTTACATGACATACCATTATAATAAAATTGAAATTCATAAAAACGCATCCAATCTGCGAGAGTTTCAGCATCAACATAAGTACTGTCATATTGTTGATTAATGACTTTTTCCATTAATTTTGTATCACTTGTACACTTACTACATTAAATTATACATACAATTAAGATAAATTTCCAACTTATCTTTATAAATATCGTTTATAGGTAGAAAATGTGGCATATGTTATCATTCTCAAATAAAAACTGTTCACAGTACTTAATTGAAGGTAACTAAAACAGTCGTCAGCGGTTACATGCATGTCACATTGCAACTTGTAAGAGTATTTTCGTTACTTCTTTTATTACGCCTTATATTTCTACCATAAAGAATAGAAGAGAGCCTGTAATTACTCTGCTACTTCGTCATATCCGCCGAAGTGCGGCGCCATCTCCGAATCTGGATCCAAAATCTTTTTTAATTAATTGTTCATGAATTACGTTACGCTGAAGCCTGTTTTTTACGACTGTAGATTATCAGTAATGTTAACGACAAGATTACATTAAGTATTCTTCATTGAAAGCATTTTGTTTTCTGCTCTGTACATTACGTAATAAAAGTCCCTTTTCGCATATCAATGATAAATGAATATTCGCAAAATACTCCAATGACAAGAAGACATTAGTTACAAAACATAAAATAAACAAAACAATTATTGTTCGGTTAAACAGTATATGATAAATATGTTAAAATGTAGAAAAAAACTAAAAAAAATATTGAGTAGTTCTAGAATTACGTGGCTATTTACAAACGTCACAGTGTGAGAACTCTCTTCATAAGACAAATGCAGGCACGATGTCTCCGGTACAAAATTACACATATACTGCTGAACACAGGAAATTAAATAGCCTGAAAATCCCTTTTTACAAATTTGAAATAAATGTTCCAACAAGAGATTAGAGCTGATGGCCGAATCCCGCTACTGAATCTATTCCGAATCAATTAAAGTAATTTTCATTCACTTCAATTCCGTTCAGGAGCGCGATTGAATGCTGCATTCCCTTCTTTGCACGCTGCATCCGCGGACGTTCGCTGGCGCGGCGCAGCAGCGCTGAGGCGGGTACGTGCTGCGCTAATGGAATCAGAACGTGATTACGAGCGCTCGCTTCGCAACGATCCAGATTCCAGCGCTTCCGCCGGCGTTCGCCAGGTGCTCTCTTTGGCGGGACCTCGCTGCGATGGCTGGCTGTGCCTTTGTGAAGGCTGCGATGGCTGTATGTGCCTTTGTGAAGGCTGCGATGCCTGTCTGTGCCTTTGCGATGGCTGTCTGTGCCTTTGCAAAGGCTGAGATGGCTGTCTGTGCCTTTGCGAAGGCTGCGATGGCTGTCTGTTCCTTTGTGAAGGCTGCGATGGCTGTCTGTGCCTTTGCGAAGGCTGCGATGGCTGTCTGTGCCTTTGCAAAGGCTGCGATGGCTGTCTGTGCCTTTGCGAAGGCTGCTATGGCTGTCTGTGCCTTTACGAAGGCTTCGATGGCTGTCTGTGCCTTAACGAAGGCTTCGATGCCTGTCTGCTGCCTTTGCTGCGTCGTCGATCGGAAAGTCTAATGCGTCTATTCACTAAATTGCCATGACTGCGAAGCAAAACATATTGGTCAAACAGGCAGAACTTTTAATACCAGAACTAAAGAACATATACTGTTTTTAAACGCAACACCTGTAAATCTCACTTTGCCAATCATTTACTCCAGACAGGCCATACATTCAATCCACACGCAGATATTCGTGTACTGGAAATAGAAAATCAATATCACACCAGATTAACTTTAAAAAACCTGCATATTTATTTAAATAATAACTTACTGAATGAAAACATAAAGCATACCCCCTCTCCTCTACTAAAATTATTATTAGACACCACACCCACACCGCACTCTCCCGGGGAGGTACAGTAGACAGCGCACATGTTACATTTTCATGTTTTCTGTTTCAAAACATTTTACATGTTCAAAAATCAGTCTCATTCACTTTTCTTGTAGCATTAACTGATTCAACACCCCCCTTTCTTTCTTTCTTTCAGTTCTTAATATGTTAAATATATTTTCTAAAAATTGTAAAATATTAGCATTTTTTTATTATAATTTTGTTGTAAAATAAAAAAATATTCACGTTTTAATGTTTTTATGTTTTTCTTATACTAGAAAACTGATGATTGCTAAGCCATCGAAAGTTGCTATTGTAATAAATAATATTGTTGGCAATGACGACTAATATAATTATTTCATTGTAAATGCGAACGAAAAAACTCACCACAATACCAATAAGGTTTCGAGATCCGACAGTGGCAGATACTGCTACATGCGTGGGTGGAAATCGACCGGAGAAGAATTCTAGTGGCTCTCTGCTCTGTTCTGTAGTTTTTCGAGTTTTGTTTTCGATCAATGTCAGGCGAATGCCTGAGTACTATGTGAACAGACGGGCCACGGTCCGCTCGCGATCATTTCTTTCTCATCCTAGTCCCCTTCTCAACTACATATGTACATACGCACACAGTCACACGCGTGTACACTTACATGGCATGTGACCACTACACTTACATGTCTACACTACCATGCAAACTTCTCAGGAGACCAGTGGGGAGCTCTTAGCTTGATTCCACTGGGATATGGCCCGCTGGGGTGAAACCTTCAGTAGAAAAAGTTTGAAGCCGACGTGTAGGTCGGTGCAGAATTTCACTTTCTGGCAAAGGAAGAACACCGCTACCTTTCGTAGTATAATCTTAATTACACTTACGGGCCTAAAATATTAGTAGTTGAAGTCCCCGGAATCATCACTCACTCTACCGGGTGGTCGCTTGCCCGAATCACTTCCTTCGCAGCCAGACACAATCGCCCAAATGGAGCCATAAATCCCACACCGCGCGCCACCTGGTAATTAAGAGGGCAGTTAACGCCTCTAAAGACCATAGAGGCAGGCGAGCGTACTCTAAAACTCTCGTTTACACAGCTTGATGGGTTTTGCGTTTATTGAATACGTGAAATTTCTCATCGGTGTTATTTTAAATGGAACGGGCACTGTGGATAATGAACCGTTGGAAGCTTTTATCTATTTGTCCGAATGAATGATAAAATTAGCTATTTTTTAATGCATTAGATTAAAATTATTTCACGCTGAATCTGGTTCGCGTTTTTTGTTTTAATCTGTGTTTTAGGAGGTTCATATTTAAATGGTGTTTTGATAAAATATTTCCTCATGAATAGTAGTGGCTTATTACACAAAATCTTTAGTGCAATTAATACATTTTTTGTGTATTAATTACCATCTTCCTAGTAATAACCTTTTAGATAAATATGACATGTGCTACGTCTTCATTTTCAAAATTAGCGACAGTACAGCTCCCATGTTTCTCTTACCAACTACGTGTTGTTATTTCTAGGAGCTGAAATTGTCTCGCGTGGGAAACAACTGCGAACGTCGTACATCTCGCTGTGAGCACTTGCTCAGCTTGTTTTCGCAGGCGCTGACCCGATTCGCGGCTTCCCAGGAGGCTGTGCGAGTGACGCACTGCGAGCGCGAGGGTGAGGGTGAGGGCGAGGGCGGGCGGCGAGAACAACGCGCGCCGCGTCCTCGCCGAACCATCGGATGGCGTCCTCACGCGCTCGCTCGTCCTCTCGCCCAGCTCCAGCCGGCCCACGCTCCTGCCCGCCTCGCCGGGCGGTTCGCTTTCCGCTTGCTTTCTCTGATGGCCTGTCTATTGACTTGGCAAGTCTGTGGCTTCGCTTATTTTCCCCATCTATTCTCTACATTATCAAAGACCAAATTAACCTTTCTTTATGTTTACGAACGTTTAATTTGAATCGTCAATAAAATATTGTGTTTCTTTCCGAATACGATTTTTGCTGAAAATGAGAAAAATATAAATCCTCCGACATTTCAAGCACTCAATTTGTCTCTCACAGGTCATCAAAAGTCCTTCTTCCTTACTTATTCACCCTTGTGATAACTTCAAACCAGTCCCAAGTTGCTCTGAGACAATAGTTTTATTTTTTATCATTTCTCTTACCTCTTTCATTTCCTCTTTACACGTCATCTCTCCTTCTTTGCTTTCTTGAACAACACGTCCTTGAACATGGTTTCGGATTTATATATTGTTTTCGAATGAAAAAGTTTGTTCTCATTCTTCTTTCGTTAAAGAAATGTTTTATTCTTTACTTTTTTTTCAGTTCTCGCTGTGGTCTTCATATTCATTTTACTAACTTCATATTCAGTGTGATTCACTTACATATTTACTGATCGATCTGTTTCTTCCTATGAGTGGCCTGTTGACTTCACCTTTCGTCCCTAGGTCATCTAATTCCTCTCCTCGCCGACAGCCTCCGCTGCAGCGCTCTCTGCAGAGCGTCTGGCTGCCTCGCCTTCCCGGGATTCGTAGCCGCGTCGGCGACTCAAGCACGTGTCGACCCCGCGCAAATCTCACTTAAGGGCTCCACGCCCAGCTTCCTCGCTCGTCTCCCACGGCGCGCCTCTCCCCCCTCCCCCTCCCCCTCCATTCCCTCCCTCCGCGTCCACCGGCAGCGCTGATGTCGCACAACAGCTGGCGTCTGGCGCAGCGTTCCCTCGAGAGAACGAATCCGAGTCAAACGCTGTAGCCATGATTGAATGCACGCGTATGTTTTATCATCCAGTATCATCGTATTTCAGAACGAAATTTCAATGTATCATATTCTTATAATTCCAGCTAATGCCAAAAAATTGATATTATTCCAAGTGGTGGTGATCTACTCATATATTGGAGGGTTCATATCATTGATGTACGGTGCAAAAAAATCAAAATAGGAAAGACAATGGCATCTAAGTGTGCCTTATCGTTTTAAATGATATAATACAAAATAATTTTTACGTGTCATCTGCGATGCAGATTCACTTACTGCATTCTCCACCTTCTTGACAGCTTTCACAAAGAATTAAGAAATTTACTCTACAAATGTATACTTCTTGTATCTTTTTTCTCGTATCTTATCTTAATATATATATATATATATATATATATATATATATATATATATATGTATATATACACGAGTACAAAAGATACTTCTTGTATCTTCTGCAAACGCTGTTTATAAATTATAATCGTTAATTGCATTTGAAGTAAACCAAAACTCAATTTAGTTGTCATAAACGTATGATTTTATTGTTGATTCTCACAAAGCAATAAAAATTCTCCTACGTTCCAGGAATACCCATCAGCAGATCTTCGCAAAAGTCAACAAGTTCTCTTAATTGTTTGAACTCCCAAAATACTCATAGCATACTCATAAAAAATACGTTAACAATATATTATATTTCAATAATTTAACACTACCTCTCGCTACAACTTCTAATTGTAATGTACTCACATTAAAAATCTAAACATATTTACTGTAATATAAAAGATACATGTTTAATATCCCGTTACATGCTTTGCAGTTAATTCAGAATACAAAGCCATAATAATACAAGGTAAAACTTTTCATTTTCGTAACTGCCGCTTTGTGCGGTAGTTTTAACATTTTCAGCAATAATGTTACATGTTACATTCAAACAAGTTGGTTCGTAGCGTTTATGATGTGTAACACACCGCCTCATTTTGTCGATTGTCTCCTCCACCCTGTACTGCCTCCGTTTACCATTGTGCACCTCTCTTCCTCTCCCTCCTTCTCAACTTTTGTTTCTAATATTCATTCTCTCAAGGATTTCTTTCTTCTGTTTTGTATTTCCGCGCATTTTGTGCTCTTTGCTGTCTCTCTCTGTTCCTCTCTCTCTCTCTGTTCCTCTCTCTCTCTCTGTTCCTCTCTCTCTGTTCCTCTCTCTCTGTTCCTCTCTCTCTGTTCCTCTCTCTCTCTCTGTTCCTCTCTCTCTGTTCCTCTCTCTCTGTTCCTCTCTCTCTCTGTGTGTTCCTCTCTCTCTCTCTCTGTGTTCCTCTCTCTCTCTCTCTGTGTTCCTCTCTCTCTCTCTGTGTTCCTCTCTCTCTCTCTGTGTTCCTCTCTCTCTCTGTGTTCCTCTCTCTGTGTGTTCCTCTCTCTCTCTGTGTTCCTCTCTCTGTGTTCCTCTCTCTGTGTTCCTCTCTCTCTCTCTCTCTGTGTTCCTCTCTCTCTCTCTCTCTGTGTTCCTCTCTCTCTGTGTGTTCTTCTTTCCCTCTTCCTCTCCGTCCTTTCCCCCTCTCTCTCTATCCCTCTCGTCCTTTCCCCTAACACTTCATCTCATCTGTCTCCGTTTCTAACTTTCGTCGCTCTTGAGTGCTGGCTATCCTTCCATCCCTCTGTTTCTATTTCTCTCCTTCTCTCTTGTCTTCCATCTCGCCCCCCATCCACAGGATTTCAGGCTGAGTGACGGTTGCAGCGCAGCGGGAAGGCGCGGCGCGGCGCGGCGCCGTCTGGCGAGAGAGATTGGGCACGCGGTCCGGCTGCCCCTGCGCGGGCGAAGGGCGGCGGAAACGCCCTTCCCCCCCCTCCCCCCTCTCACTGCTCGGAGCCGCGCGGACGGCTTCTCGAGCGCGCGTCGATCCGCGCAAATCTCACTTAAGGGCCCGCGCCCGCCCCCACTCCCCGCTCGCTTTCGATCTCGCCAGACGCGCTTCGCCGCGGCGCCCACGCCTCCGCCTCCTGCTTCAAGTCCACGCTCTCGGATATGCCTACGAGTAACGGCGAAAAGTTGCGACTGGGTGGGATTCTTTTTCTTGGGAAATGGGAAAACATTTTCCGCGATCTTTGATGCCGAATTTTGTTGTGTCGCAGAGTGAATATAATGGGACTGGACAAAATAATATGAACCCCTGACATATTCGAAAATAATTATTTGTTAATAAGGTGATGTGCCATCTTTTGTTTCTAGAGCAGCTGCAATTGTTGAGGAATAAATTTGTTGGGTAACTGAACAGTTTCTAAAGGAATGTCCTCCCATTTTCGAGCCAAAATATCTGCAAAGATGTTGAAACAGGAAACCTTTCATAACTCTCTGCTCTAAATCGCCCCGTAACGTTTCGATTATGTTGAGGTCTGGCAGTTAAGTTGGCAATGGAAGGTTTTTGATGATATTCTGATGCTCCGCAAACAACACTTTAACCTTGTGTATGGCTACATTATCAATACGGCAGTTTTTAGCAACAATATGCTAGTCATAGTAAGCATGTCATTGTTAGAAAATCTAGAAACTCATAGGCAGTAATTCAACCATTGTGGGTAATGATAGAACCTGTTGAATAACACAAAATAGCCCAAATCATAACGGAACTTCCCTCATGCTTAGGTGTAGGGAGCTGGCTGGCCGGGTCGTAGACTTGTTTTGGTTTCCCCATACATAAACCCAGCCATTTGTACGAACAATCCGAATGATGGTGCATCGGACCATACCACATTCTGCCACTCATCGAGTGCCTGGGTTTTATAGTCTTGGTTCAACTTCTTTCGAAGCTTAGCATTTCAATCCGTTATGAAGGGTTTTGCAAATGCAGCCCTTGCAGGAGTGTTAGCTTTGTGAAGCTCCCGCCGTTTTGTTTTTGTGGAAAAGGTATTACTCAAGTGAGGTTGAGTTCTGCAGTCGCTTTTGTAGCGGTTGTTTTACGTTGTCTGGCCACAATCCTCCTTAATGTTTGTCGGACTCGGTCAGTTAACTTCGGCTTCCGCCCACTATTTCTCTTCGCCGATGTTTTACCATGTTTTGTGTATGCTCTCATTACCGTGGGCACTGCCGCTCGTGAAATGTTAAACAGTTCACCTCTTTTCCTTACAGATGCTCCCGCTAACTGCACACCAACTATATGCTCTCTTTCGACGTCCGAGAGATCACACGTTTTACCGATCGCTTGTGTTCACCGTCGCAAACAAAAGCCTAATACACTGCAATAATCTTCCAAACGTGGCACGTCAATTGTGCAATGCAGCCGCGTCGCAGAGTTTACACTGCTCAGTGATGCCAACATGCACAAATACGTACTATATTGCGAGGTGTTAATAATATTTTTCCGAGCCCTGTAATATTTGTTTATTTTATGCGACAAAAAAAGACGGAAAATTGTGTGAAATTATAAACACTCAATACATTAACATAGCTGTTAGAAATAAAATCATTTACAATAACAATGGAATAGTAACTTCCACAACAGTTTTTTTACAACAGTGCGTTCTTACTCGAACTAAAAAATTAGAGCAACACAAAAATTAAATGAAGTTTTATTGAAGGATTATTATTTTGTATGTTAAATATAAAAGCAGTTAAGCTGGGAGCGGGGACCAGGGAGCTGTAAGTAGAAAAAATCCACAGAGACATGATATTTGTTTGATAGGCGTTTCGTGCTAGCTTTTTGGTATGTATTTCCAAGCGTTGGTGATATTTCAAGATTATTTCTGGTATATTTTATTGAACTGTTGCCATTAACTCGCGCAACGCTTAAAAACAATTATGATGCATATAAAGTGGCGTTTTGATTAAAGTCTTGGAACGTCAACAAATTTGTTTTGATACAAATAACGCAGCACGACTACAAAACCATAGAACTGGAAAGGATCTCATTTTCTTGCATGATTAAACTTCCATATGTCTAAACTGCCACACTACACTAGAACTGGTAATTTTGAATAAATGAAAAATGATTTCAGTTGAATAGTAATAGTATTACGATGGAATGAATGAAGAGATAGTGAAAAAAATAAGAGCGAATAAAAGAGTTTTGCGATTCTGGTCGATTCTCTTCGATTTCCATGTTTCGGATCGGCTTAGGGGACCCTGAGCGTCAATCGATGCAACTGGATGCCTCTGGTCGGGAGGTCCTAAGGTTCGAGTCCCAACGATAGCAGGATTTTCAACATTAGCCAGGTAGCTAAGACAACTTCAACCGCTGTCTTGAGGACAATTCTAGAAATCACTTGCTCTGACCAGTATCTTCAACAGGCGATTGAAGGAACAGTACCATCACTAACAAGCAGACATTGGGCCGCGCGCTATCTTTCCTTCCCCTTCCTTGTTTTATTCTCACGTTTTACTTACACACGCGTACACTTGCATTACACTACCACCTGACTACTCGACAAGTAGGTTGGCGCGGGATCTTGCCATCTAGCAGGAAAAATCACCTACACCTCCCGCAATAAATATTGCACTACATTTACGGGACTAATATTAGCAATTGATGGGCCCGGAAACACTAATAAACCAATCGTGATTTGGGTATAAGAAGGTGTTTTTCATGAGTTGTTCAATATTATTTCTATTTTCGTAATGATTCTACAATATCCACACATGTACTCATCTATTGACAATTTGTAGATACATCGCTACAAGAGAACATCGCTAAGCGTACTATAAAATTATTTTTTTCCCTCGTAAAAGAGATAAATCTCCATGTTACCAGAGGAATTTCGAGATGTGGAATTAAATTGCACACGTTGAGATATGCTGTTTAATTGGGATTTCTAAACCTGTGACAACTACCACATTAACTTTTCATAAAATTCCCTGTCTCTGTTAATGACCCTACAATGCTCTACAGGAACCTTCTTAATCATGGTACCAGTGTGTAATTTCTTTCACGCTCTCCATACATGAGATTAATTGTGACGATTCTTCCTAAATACTTACTAGTGTCCAACCGCAAAAAATTACACAAATTGTTTTTTTCCATAAGTACACATAACGTCTCAAGAACAAGAAATAAAATACAAATATAAAAATAGTCTTGCATAACACTGAAATGAATAAAATATATGAACAAAAATTGTCTGCATGCATATACACAGAAACAAAGTTCTTTACATACCAAGAATTAAAAAAAACTTGCTGTTCCTTAATGCAACACGTAGAAACATTAATGACAAGCCACCTCTTTCTTGGAGCCTTGCTATAGCTTTGTCGTGTACTGTAAAGCGTACAGTGAAAATGTAAAGTGTACAATGAAGCTGAGTAGGAGAATTCAGTCATTACGCGCAATGTGAGACTAGACGGAATAGAAGAACAAAATATTGACATTTTTCAGTCAATATCGAAACCGTTTCGGTGTTTCTGTATTTGTCCCACGTTCCCGAGTATCTAACGTAACCATAGATACGTCTCATATGGGCGTAAATTACATTGTTTTCTGCAGAAATTGGAAATTAATAACATAAATTTAAAGAAAGGTAATTTTGATAATCTGAACGTCCAAATCGTAAGCACCCATCACCCACCAATTAACAAACATATCACGGGTGTGACAGAAAAGGATACGAATAGCTCCGGAGGATAATAATAAAAAATAGTAGTTGGTCAAAATGTCTCCCTGCGCGCCGGCGGCAGCGGCTGCAGACGGCTCCTCCAGAGATTGGCCCGCGCCGCCTTCCCGATTGCAAAGCCCCGCGGAAGACGAACTGCTTTCCGAAGTGCACAAAGCGTTACAAATGCCTTCCGGGGGCGGGGGCTATTTATTTCCATTTCGCCCGACGCGTCGGTGCGCTACATTTACATCCAAACTGAAAGGGGCGGAAAGTGCGCCCGAGAAGTGTATTACATGACGATTTAATGTAAAGCGACTGAAACGAAAGTCGCGTCCGCATGCAAATTGAGGGCGTCAGACAGAGTCTCTTAATCAGTGCAACTGCGCTGCTCAATTGACGCGTGTTCTGTCGTCCTCAATTAGACGTGCGCTAAAACAAACCTGCTGTGCGTCTGTTTTGTTGTCCCGTATATCTTGTAGGGCTTGCTTTTTTTTAAGGTAGGAGGAGACTGTTGAAATTAATTACATTTCGAATTAAGAACGCTCTTCAAACTTAATGAATTCATATAGCTGCGGAATGAAATTAAATAGTGTGGATGAAATTAAACTCGTGCTGGGCTTTTAAAGAGGGGAAGAGATGGGGAATGTTGGCGTGAAATATTTCTCGTGTTTATGTCATTACATAATTTTGGGTACAGCTATCTATGCAACAAGTTATCTCGGTAAAATTCTAAGTTTTTTGTAGTGAAGTAAAAGTAGTACATAAAGTACATATATTAAAAAGGTGTTTATAAAGATTTGTTTGTTCTATTCGCAAACCCTTTATTTATTAGTAAAAACATGTGAGCTTATCATTCTGAATTTGACAAATATTTGCTTTTGTAGGGAAACCTCAGTGATTAAAAACAAAGAACTTTATTAATAACCGATGATGCTAATAATGAAATGATTTTCCGGTACTTTCTTGAATGTAAGAAAAATATTTCAATAACAATATACATTACCTTTAAAAATACTTAACACTTCGTCAATAAAGCCTTAATGTTTTTAGTTTAATAAACAGAACAGGTACCGCTTCACTGAATCGCCAACAACAACCTGATTCATTAACGTTTTCAAGAATTTCCTACCGACATATCCACGTAATAAATATTTAAGGTTTTATGTACCGATCCTTCAAATTGTTTACTTTGATATTTCCCGTCAGAAGTACCTGCAGTTTGAATAGTCAGGTCGCATTATGTGTTATCTACTCATGAAGTGCCCAGTTTCGCTTCATCGTCTGTGCAGCACGGATCTGTCAATAGGCTGGTTTCGTCGCGTGTTTGCATTTTCGTGCGTTTCCAACTACAGAGCCCATCGCGGCACGACGGCGCGGGGCCCATCACAGAGCCACTGACTCATGACACATCCGGGCGCTTCGCTTCCGTCGGAATAAATAAATTCGTTTCGTGGCTGCGCATTAAACTAATTGACTTTCGCGTTTGGGCTGACGGCCATTGTGCTGGCCGATACGCCCCAGGGGACACGGCGCCGATCGACGCGGTCTCTGGTGGACGAACGACGCGACTCTCCCCGAGGGACGTCTGCCCCTAGGGGCTGCGAAGCCTTCACCTGAGGGACAAACCCTCCGCGTCCAGGCGCTGAGGCGGTTAACAGGGGCCGATTTACGAAAGAGCCATCTGGGTCGGGGCGAGACTTTCTGGGCAGGTCGAGTTTAAAATGTGAAACGATAAAGCCAGTTTCATTTGATTCAGCAGATTTTTTTATTCATCGATATATTGTGTATCGGGTCAAATTGAATAATAAGTGATGGCGCAACAACAAACTTTCTAATTATGGTAATGCTCTTTCTTCTTCTTTTAGCTAAGCTTCGGGATACTTTTGTGAGGTTAGGTTTGTGGTTGGCTGTATACGACCATGAGCAGCTCTGCCGTGATTTGGATCTATCGCTTCTCTTTGCAGAATATTTGCAACGCCTCCCTTCCCTCTCTTCTTCTTTTACTCTTGGCTGACTGAATTTTTACTACCCCCTATTTGTGGTTACGCGTTGAATATGCGTCAGTGGGCAATGTTAACTCCGTCGTGTTGACCTCGCTATTACTTCAACGACTACCATCGTATCAAGCTACAGCCTCCATAAACATCCTTCACCATTATCCTTCTGACATAACCATTACGTACCTACTGTGCTGCCAGCATGCCGTTATCGTCAAACTATACTCACCGTTGCCCCTCATTTCGCCTTCAACACGAATTTGCATCACCTCTGTCACCACCAACTTGTCACGACACTTCGCTCAGCCAGAGGTGGGTGTATTTGAGCTTGAAAATCTGGCTTTAACATTTCATTTACTCCAAACACCCAGGGGAATACGACAGCATCGAAAATATTTCCGTAAAAGGGAACCAGACAAACAGAATAATAATCCAGACGAAATTTGGAGCAGAAAAAATATAAAGCAAATACTCCCTGTCGACTTTCTATTTTCAACAAAAATTTAAAACCACATAACCATACAGAGTTTATAATTCAAGGCTTACATTATGTCTAAACAAACAAAAATCGTGTTTTCAGTAGCAAAGCAAACAGCTATTTTAGACTCCCGGGGGCCACACATGGATCCGTTCATTATCGAGCACAGCGACGTACGGTGGTTCGCAGCCTGCGGGCGTCTAATTAATCGAGGCTGTTGGAACGCGGCGCCTTCGGGCCGACCGCCGCCGCGCCAACTCCTCCGCCCGCCAGGGGCGGCGCCGCTCTTTATTAACGGTATCAGACGCCGCATCAGTTGCGCAGCCAGCCGCCGCGCTCGGCGTCGTTATCTGCAAACCGCGTCACTCGCAAACGCCGTGGGCGCTGTTGCACTCTCGTTTGTTTTCGCTCGCGCCGACGCCGTTACCCCAGCTGCGGCCTCGTTGTTGATATCGCCACCGAAATTCACATCGCCAACTAAAGTGGGCCGACGCAGTTGTGACGGGTCGCAACAGTCGTCTAAAATCACTGTTGCGGTCGTTTCTTTCATCGCTTCATTAATTGTTGCTGGGGAATCTTTGCACAGCATTGAGTACAGCAATCGACAGCAATCTCCCGACCAAGAGCGAGTGAAGTCGAGAAAGTTTTTGGATGATGTTTAGGACGACTAAGTTGATGTTGCATTGTAGGAATATAAAGCTAGCAGCACACTGCCGTGCAAGTAGAGAACAAATCTGATATGGCATGACTAAGTGATTGATTAGGATAAGTTGCTTGCTGAATCCGGCTGACTAGCGGACTCCTCTATCGCGTTAGTTCACTCTTGCGCACAAATCTCATTGCTCTACTTGACCGTGCAAACAGTCATAACTAGCACCATCACAGCTGAAGCATCTGTCGCCATAATTTGCCTCATCACCGTCTCTTCTACGCGCCTACGTGATAATTACTGTCAAATCTACTGTCACGACGTCTCAGATAGGGGC
Source organism: Gryllus longicercus (assembly GCA_038098605.1). NCBI lineage: Eukaryota > Metazoa > Arthropoda > Insecta > Orthoptera > Gryllidae > Gryllus > Gryllus longicercus. The sequence continues at coordinate 1,560,474 of JAZDUA010000368.1, forward strand.
CATAATTACTATCGAGATACACAACAGTTATACTTGTTTTACGCGTCGCGTGATTAACCGTATTCCAAGGACACCCAAGGATGCCCAGTTTTTCCCGTTCGGGTTCACCGCATCTCTTTTCCTTAGCTTGGCAGCCGTCTAAGAAACACTTCTCCCACCGCTATTTCGTAGCTCTCCCTTTCCGTGGAAAGTACTCGAAACAGTGTTACACGCATAAGGCTCGAGGAAACGGACAACCACGAATCCATGTCCTGAAATCAGTGGCCCTCGGGCTTCATTTTAACGGCTGGATGGTGGGAAAAAACGATTGGTTTTTGTACGGGTAAAATGGACATTTGAAAAACTACGTATATAGAAAGACTGTGAACCCCTTTGCCGTCAACCTCACTTTCCTTTGTTTGGCCACTTTACAGACGATTGTCACCGATGTGAACCTGCAAAAATGTTCCCTTTACCTGAGCCACTTGAACTTTCGAAACGTGTCTCTGAGAAACCGTTTGTGCAACCATAATGGTTACCATCAGTCACATTTGTTATCATTATCAATTGACCACATCCTCAATTGCCATTATCACCTCTAATAACTACACCCCTCCAAACCTCACCACACTTATGTTCGTCACCACGGCAGCCCTATTTTTGTAATGTATCCATCATCACCACGAAAGACGGTCACATTTATCGCCACTCCCACACCTACAACCTTTAGGTTCAACGACATGATCACATAACCATTAGCGTTACCGCCACTATTACTTTTCAGTGCTGCCAACACCTGCGCGGCACCCCCATCGCCCCCCCCCCGCCACCGCCATTGCGCCACGTGGGGGGGGCGCAGAGCACCTTCACTAAGCGCGCGCTAATTTATGCAGCAGCCTCTAACTACCTCCGCGCGCCCCCCACCGCCCCCTGCCGCCCCCACGCGCGGATTCGCCCCAGGAGCCCCTCTCGTAACCGCGCTTCATTGTTCCTGTCTTACGCTATTTTGTCCATAATTTTGATAACAGAATTCTCAAAAAATTTTATTTCCAACTGTTGTATTGTAATTCGACCAGAAGAAAAAAAAAATATGTTTTATGAATGTATATTATTAAGTATGTTGAATCTAATGGTCCAATATTACATTGTAATATTATTTAAAATAAAAACTAACAATAAATAATACACTATAAAGATCAGTATATGTATGAGTTGTTCAAATATTTTATTACAAAATTTGTTTCTGAACATTTGGTTAAATTCATTTATTATTTACTTTTTGGTAATTAAACAACCGAACATATTTGGAAATACGCTTAGAGGGTGACTTCACGTTACACTACATTACTAAGTGAGAATATTTTACATGCATCTTTGTGTAGGCACATTGTCCTCTAAAATTCTTTCAGGACAATAGATGAATAAAATTAATACGAAATTTGTAAAGTCTTTGTATGTTATGATGATGACGCTATTACCTCGATATTTCTTGATATAAATATAATTTATTAAGTGCTAAAAAAAGGAATTATTATTGCTATTACCAAGAAAAAAGTACTGTTGTAGAAAACGTTTAGTTGAATTGTAATTTTCAAATGCATGATGAAAAGGTCCATTCTAAACAAATGTAATATTAGTAATCATATGAATGGGTGAAAATAATAACGGTATAAGTTACATTTTATAAATTCTGAGAAAACGTGTTTATTTTAAGCTATATTTTAGTGGAAATGCATATTCGTGGTTTTAATGAACAATTGAAATGCCGCGGTTTTAATGATAAAACAAAGCACAATGACGTTACCGTAATATTAACATTAATAAACATATTTCTCAGAATTTATACCGTTCTGGTTGTCACCCGTTCATATATCTGTTAAATTTTTTGACTGATTCGGAATCATGGCACCCTAGTCACTGACATATTTCATATTTTCAATTGCAATTACCTCTATCTCTCAGAAAATATAACCTCCATAGTATATTTTCTAATTTATGACTCCAATTGATTAACTTATTGTCTTTACAGCTATTAGTTTATTAAATTCAGAAGTTGTTAGACAACGACCGAGAAAGCAAGGTGTTGAGTGAGCAGTCCTATTCCAATGCGTACTCAACACAGATATCCGAGAGATTCGTTCCTTTAATGATAACATTCTACAACGAACAACATTTTAGGAAGAATTTTTGTTTCTCATTGTAAGCATTGGAGGAAATTTCTAAACATACTCCAACCAAACAATTTCTCAATTCATTTCTAACGACAACTTTCTCTTCAGCAAAGAACTATTTAAGCAGCGGAGGGTGGAGGAGCAGACCAACTTTGCGGAAAATAACTCTGCAGTGCAGAGGCGGCGTGCCCTATGTGCCACTTCGTGCAAGTCAACCACGCAGAATGCAGTGTACCTGACGGCTTGCCCTGAACAATACGCACTTTATGTTGGCATGTTGGTACGTATAGAATGCAAGGGAGAAAATTAAGCTACATTTTTAAGCATCTGATATATGATAATGTTCGCCCTAGAATTATTCCCTTAGGAACTTCAGTTTTATGGAACAGCCTCGGCTTTAGCTTTATGGGAAGTAGAAGACGAAACCTGTATCAAAGCTCGATTAACGACATCCTGTATCACCCCATTATTTTCTCAACTGGTGATTTTAGTTAAGAATACCAATTTTCAAGTAAACAATGAAAGCCAACACCTAATGCTCCAAAGAGTGCGGCAAGTATGTCTAATTTTAAGATTCCTAGTGTCCTGCTGTGCTATTACTTACGCGCATCACAGAAGAAACCGTCATCAACGTCCCTTATTGAGTGCTTAAGATCTGGGAAGAAATTACATCGAATATCCACGAATAAACTTCCATACTATACTGAATGCAAACCATACTGATACTATACTGACACTATTCTGAATGTAAAATATACTGATTATATACAGCATGCGAGGAAAAATTCACCATCGTTTACTTTTAAATTCGATGAACAAATGTTTCTAATGACATTTTGTTTTGTAGCACTCCGTTGTTACACAGATATCTCTTGGCCCTTTCTCTTTCTCTATAATATTCAAAAGGTTGAAAATATTTCTAAGTATTGTTGAAGTTCAAAGCCACATTTTTCGTGGTGCAATCGACGAAAAATTGTTAATTGACAAACTTGGGCGCATATTACAAAAGCCTTGCCTTTCGTGTTGCCCTCGATCTTACCCGATCCTCAGCGTCAGAACCTTAGCCGACCGCAGAATTGAACTGTACTCGCTTCAGCAAATGAGGCAAAAGGGGTCTTGAGTCTACAAAAGTTCTTCCATTCTTGGAAATGCGCGCAATCTTTCGGTGACATACGGGCCGCGAAATCGGGAAATTACAAAGAACACTTTGTACTGAAATCTACGCTTTTGAGACCAAAACGTTAATATCCGAATTTATTGATAATGTCATGAGAAACGCACTGATATGGTTTAACATGAAATGTCTCGCGTTTTTTCCTTTCTTCTGTTGCGCCTTTTGGTCAAATTCGTAGGTTCGAAAAATCATCGAAATACACAAACGACTGATTTTGGAAGAAGCCGACCAAGAAGTCACCTATAAAACACTGAGTGGATAAATCCTCTTATATTCTTCCGACTGACAAAATGGCGCAGATGTCTTGGGGGGGGGAGGTCCTTGTGCCACACTCAGATGCGAGAAAGATGGAGCAAGCTTCCACATCCCAACGCGCAGCTGCCCCGGGGCGTGTCAAGAGCGATGCATGTGTAGCGTTGGTTCTCGTCCAGGGCCACTCAGATGCAAGAGGTATCCCAGTGTGTCCCTTCCTCCTGCTGACTTCGCAAGCAGCGGAACACACGGGTTACCAGCAGTCAAGCGTTTGCCCAGGGCATGCCGAATGGGATGACGAATTTAGCAGCTCTGTCCTAGACTCTTGGCGAAGAGAGTGAAACTCACAGGAACTGTGCTTGAAGACGAAAAACATCATTCAGTGCTACAGACCTGAATTTATTAATTATGAATCTTCGGTTTCTTTCACATATTTGACAATTTTTCCTTGTTTAACTCAATTAGTATTTAAATGGCCTTCTGTCCCGATTTTTCTTAATTACAAAATACAGATTGGTACTTTTAAGATATTTATTAATATTTGTTTAAATATTACGTATCTCTAAGCGTAAGAAAACATTGGATATTTAACCTACGCTTTTGGATATAGCACACTAATTCTCAATGTCCTCTTATCCTCCAAATACAAATGGATCAGCAGGCACGCAGGATGCTGGGAGCCACCCACAGCCACGCATGTTAGGACATAGAAAAGGGATAAAGCCGCTCCCAAAATTAGCTATAAACTCACAGCTGTGCGCTCGTATCATAGTTGTTTTCTGACGGTTGCAAACTTTAAGTGAACTTTCAAATTAACAGGTTTTAAAATGTCGTAAATAATTGTAATGTAAATTTCGTTTACTTATTTCAAAGTTTAAAGTAAAAATCATAACTCCTTTGCGGATGTTTGTGGCGTAGTTCTAACGCTGGAGCAAGGTTCGTTGTCGAGGCAATTCATGTGAAATTTATTGATTACACAACAAACACACTGCAGATTTTCTTGGATTCCCCCGTTGCCCATGGCTCTCTTTTAATCATTTATTCATCTTTATTCATCTCATATTTACTATCGTTAGTATCTATGTTAAGAGTAACATCAATTAATGCAATTATAAGATGAACGATTCCTATTCTCCGAACAAAAATGAATGAATGAATAATGAGTACTTCCGAAACCAGGAATAGCAAAATATTTTTCGAAAACTTTGCAATGATTTAGATTGATTGCTTGATCGATTGGTGGGAATTCTAAATGAATTATCTACAGAGGTCATTAGTGCCGTAAGTTTAGTGAATGTTTCTGCTTGGGAAGTAGCAGTGATCTTCCCCGCAGTATGGCGAGTTCCGGCGCCGACCTACAGCCGACTAGCGGGGTTTTCTCCAACCAGGTATCTCCCACCACCCAGACACCGCCCTAGTGTAGTGCATGTTAGTATAAAAGTGTGAAAGGGGTGAGGATAGGACAAGGAAGAGGAACGAAAGATCGCCGTGGCCCGTTTAGTATGGTACATTCAGCTGGTGTTGATCAGTAAAACCACGAAACCACGATCAGTGAAACTACTATTCGAAGCAGCTGGCCGCTAGAATTCTCCTCCAGACAGCGACTGAATTCGGCTTACCTGAAAAGCTAGATTCGAAAATCCTGCCGTCGATGGGACTCGTAACTAGGACCTCCCAGTCAGAGGCGCTGCAGTGAATCAGTTGATGCACTGAGCCACCTTTCTCGGCGCAGTGATTTAGATGTCTGCTCCTACATCAAACTCGTCGAGTTTCCTCAAAACGAAAATTCTTCTCGCGGTAGCACTGGATGCCTGCCTTGCCGGCGCGGTTGCGCCAGCGTTGAATTTGTGCAGCCCTGCGCCCGGGGCCACAGGTGCGCACATCTCTAGCGCGGGTGCGTAGGCGGGGGCGGCCTCCCGGGGGACTCCCCCTCCCCCTTCCCCCCTTTCGGAGAGCGCCCGAGGAATATGACTCCTCCCAGGGCGTATACTACGCCGTGTAATGCGGTGCTTAAGACGTCGCGTTAGCACGTCTATCGACATATTTGCGCCGTTAAGGCCTCGAGTAAACGTGGCGATGTGTGAACGCGACGCCGCCTTCGCCGCCGCCGTTCCAACTGCGAGTGTTAGAAGAGGGTGGGAGGGATGAGGAGAAAGATAGGACGTGGAAGAGGGGGAGGGTGAAGAGGTAGTCGAAGTAGGAGCGTGTTAATTAACGACGCCGCCACTTCGCGACGCGTGTGCACATCGACTGACGACAGGCGAAATTAATAGCAGTTTAGAACTGGAATGTTCTAGAACTATAACATTCCAGGCAGTGTTTTCTCGAGATTAAACTGCATATGACGTTGGGCGACTTGTGGTGTGCTCGGTAGTCAGTTCGCCGTCCACTTCTGGTTACCGGGGTTCGAATCCCGGTCTCTCCAAGTGGAATTTGTTCGAACGAAGCTCGTTAGGGGTAGGTTCTCTCGGATTCTTCCGTTTCCCTTATCCTCCATTCCGCCATTGCTTCATCATCAAACATATAACAACAAAGTCACCAATTCTTCAAAGTCATTAATCCTCTCTAAGTGTGTCCTTATGGCTTTAGTATCATAAGCATCATAATTAAGCTTTCGTATATCACGTCAAGATATTATTTTTTATCTTAAAAATTTCCAAGCAATTGGGTTATGTACGCCCTATGCAATACTTAGACTCAATATTATTTGTCTGAAATGTTAGATTTTTGTTACATTAACAATTAGTGTAATGAAGTGTCTACTGTCTACTTCTGGGATTCGAGGCTCATATCTCAGTCGATTCATATGTAAACTGTGAAAGACAGAACGGGTAAGCTGCAAGATTTATACGTTTCCTAATCCATCACTTGATTCATCTTCACCTCTATCAACTAATTTTCATCTCTTTCAAGAAAGTTCCTAAATCTCATTATTATTCGCCGTATTGCTCGACTTCTATACGAATTTCTTACCGGCGCTTTGATCGTCGCATAGATTGAAAATAACTTTTAATTGTTGTAACATTTAATTGTTAGATTTTGGTAAATTTTAAATTTTAACGCCGAAAATGAGATATTTGCAGAATATTCTAGAAAACCTCCTGCCACTTACAAATTGCAGCACTTCTGCATATTTTAAACCTACTTCTCTTTTAGCGAATAAAACATGTTAACAAAAGTTGATACTGTATGGAATACATGTAGAAAGATTTTAAGTTAACACTGTTCATTGTGAACGCGGTTATGTCATTAACTAAAAAGAATCGGTTTGAAACATTCTTACACTGACTCGCATTTCCTCTATTTAACTCAAATGTTCATTCATACCTTTATTTCACCGTCTAGAAGGACTCAGATCTCCAAGGCATTGAAGTTTCAAACTCACCTGAAACAAAAGAAATCGGGTTTTATAAACTGATAAATAAAAAATATAGTTTCACTGCCCAAAAATTCATTTTACAAATTCACCTACTTATAAATAAGTCAATAATTTACCTATGTCTTCAAACTGACTAGAATGAAAAAGATATGATTAATTGTATTATGAATATTTAGAATTATAATTTATTTATTTTACTAAATATTATTCTTTAGATAACGAAATGCTAATTAATTAAATAGTATGTGGGTCTTGAGAGTATTTAAATTACAGTTAAAACTTTTTTATTACCTTGAATCATGAATTATTGTTGCATAACTTTATTTTGTTTATTTCCAAGTTAACACGTAATGAGATAGTGGCACAAATACGAAGCGCACAGGGAATAGCTCTTGTTAAATTTTTTTTAAAAATATTGACAAGTGTTTTTCTAATAAGAAAAATAATATTAAATAGAGAACTGTATGTTAATAAGGCGTTTCTATAAAATGTTTTTCTTCTGATGAAATTAAAAGGTGATACGCTATTCATTAAAGTTTCAGAAATAATTAAACAGAAAGCATGCCCGAATTTTCCCTTGATATGTAATGGATCGTTGGCTCAACGCCAAAGCTAGGAACTCTCAGTGCTTTGTTTCTTTGTCTTAGGGAAATAATTGGAGCTTGCTTAATAAATTTATCATTTACAACGACATCGCAGTTCGAAGGTATTGATTTGTCTAAGTGCTTTTGTTGGCTTGTGTGCACTTCTAATTCAAATGAATGCCCAAGCGAAATATTACGACTGGGAATACTTTGTTCACCCCGTTACGTAATAAAAGCTGATTTTCTTAAATGTCAATTACTTCAGCGAATAAAATACTGTATTTATTGGTTCTAAGACTACTAAAACTGGTGAGACTATTTGACAATACAAAATAAGGACATGCTTCTGTTTAATTCTGTATTGAATTAGTGAATTAGTTCTGAAAATCCATGTCTTAACTTTATCGATTCAATGATACGTTTTTTCCGTTATTATTGCTTATTATTAGCACTTAATCATTTTTATGTCCAGTTAGAGTGTTTCACGTAACAAACATTTTTACAGTAATTTTGCTCTAAATTTCATAGAATGTAACTAAGATTCATTTAAACGTATTATTACTGCTTGCTGAATTTTATATACATCAAGTTTATAAATACAGATGTAATGAATTTGTACAAATATATTATATTTACTTTTTCAGTTTTGTCGTAGATATATTATCAAGTGTATTCACTTCTAAATGAACGTATCTTGCATTAAATTAACTCTAATTTACTTTTGTCCATTTTAATAAAGATACAAACTGCTGTTAGAGGAATGAAGCCGGTATATTTTCTCCTTCCTATTGAGGTGAAAGATAAACATTGACAACACTTCGCTTTTTTCGACAGTTCGGTCGAAGCAAATACATATTATGTATTCAGTGACTTTAAATATTTCAATACAAGTAGAACAATATTAGCTCCTTTCTTGAAAAGACCGCAGAGAATAACATTACTGTAAAAAAAACAGACAACCCACACTAATTAATAGCACAACGATCGACAATATGAAGAATTAACAATAGTTATTTCGCATGTACAATGAAATAAGTGATTTGAAGGAGAGAATCTTCTAAAGTGCAGAACGGATTTCTCTAGAATGTTGGACGATTGTTTTATCGCGAGCGACGGCCCGAGGCGCTACGCCGAGGCGAGGCGAGGCGTGGCCCGGCGCGGCGGGGCGAGGGCGGGGGCGGGGTGGGGCGTCGGTGCATACGGCCGATTGGCTGCGGGCGCGTCTCTATCCGGAGGGGGCGATGCCGCCCACCCGCCCACCCGCCTAATGGCGCGGAAATCGCCCAGCAACACGCCCCGCCTCCGCCCCGATCCACCCCCCGCCTTCGCCTCCTCAAGCTCCGTCGGAGACGTTAACACACGGCCGCCCGCCGCGCAGAGGCGGCCTCGTGCGAGCTCGGAGGAAGGAAGGAAAGGCCTCCGACAGGAGTAATACGTAGAAGCCGGCAGGGATGCGCGGTGGTGGAGGAAGATGTAAAACTCTGTGAATCGTGAAAAGAAAACGAGGTGTAGAGAAATAATAACTGAGAAGCATGAGGAGAATGAAGTATAATGAAGGAGGATATAAGAAGTTCGTGCTGTCAAGATCCCATAATGAAATCGAAAGAAAATAAGGTAGATTGGGAGTAATGAAAAAGTGGTAGATAAAGAATGAAAAACTTTGGTTGCGAAAGCTTTGGAGAAAGGTGATGGTACCAAATTTCATGAGAACTGAATGTTGCAGAAACACGGCTATTCTTTATCATTCGCCCTTCTTCATCAACTTCGAACTATTACTTTTAAAGTTGAATGTAGTACAATGAATGTAGTACAGCAATGCAAGAAACTGTAGAGATATATGTACCATCATGATTCTTCTCAAAATTTTTAAATTGTAGAAGAATAAGAAAGAAATGTATTACATAGAGTGAGAAAATGATGGAATGAATATGAAACACGTCGTAATGTAATAGAAAGGCATTTTCAATAAATAACACATATTAGAAAGACGTAATACTCATTGCGATAGACGTTAAGGTACGTAGAAAAGGACGAAAATGAAAAAAGTTGCGGAAATAGAAAGCAACACTTATTTTACGGAATTAATTGGAAGAAAGTTGCAATCATCACTAAAAATAGAATAAACACAATATCAGATTCGTTATTAAAGAAAGGTACCCCCAAGACCACAATGTAATATAGTCTTCAAAATAACTCGAAACCGCATTGGATAATAATCTCGAGAGACCGGACTACACAGCTAGATCCGCGACAGGAAATCGGGGCTCCTGCCAGCCCTCCAGCTGGGCCCGGAGCGGCGCATTACGGCAGCCGCGGCCATTGGGGCGCAGGAGCGCGGGCGAGAGCGCGCGGCGCTAGTGGGAGTGTTCAGGCGTGCACATGGGCGGGCCGGCGCCAACCGGCTCGGAGGCGGCCAAGCTGCGGGTGGGGACGGAGCAGGCGGCTGGAAAGAGGAAAGGGTGCAGTCGGATAGAATAGGGATGGGGAGGTCTGTGGAAGAGACGGGGCGGGGAGGAGTGGAGTGGGGCAAGCAGGGCGGGGCGGGACGAGGAGAGGCGGGGCAGAGCGAGTCGAGGCGGGGAGGAGTGGAGCGGGACAAGCAGGGCGGGGCGGGGCGGGCGGGGCAGGCAGGATGGGGTGAGGTGAAGAGGGGGCGTGGATGGGTGATGAGAAAGGGGCGGGATGAGGAGTGGAGTAGGCGATGCGCGGTGGAGCGGCGAAGCGGGGTGAAGCGGGACGGGGCGGGGTGAGGTGGAGCGGGGCGGAGTGAGGCGGGGCGGAGTGAGGCGGGGCGGGGCAAGTCGAGTCGAGGCGGGGCGGGGAGGAGTGGAGCGGGGCAAGCAGGGGCGGGGCGGGGTGAGGCGGAGAGTGGCGTGCTTTGGTGATGAGAGGGGGAGGGGCGAGGAGTGGAGTAGGCGTGGTGGGGCGAGGGTGAGAAGCAGGGGAAGGGAAGGGCGGGACGGGGCCTGTTAGAGTTGTACAGCCAGGCGGCCGCAGCGGTGCAGGGCGACGGTCGCGGCGATTTGTCGCCCGGGAGGGCTTCAATGGCCCTTCCAAGCTGCTCGTTTGGCCGCGGCGCCGCGCCGCGCTCCTCTGCACGGCCCCTGCCCAGCGAGGCTTCCAGCTCCGCCGCCGCTTCCTAGGACGCCTCCCTATTGATAATGTTGTGGGCGCTGCTCCGCCGCGAGCGCCCGTGTCGCACAGGATGCGCTGCGCTGCGTTTGAGCGCCGGAGTTGGGCAGTTCGAATCTCAGAGCCCCCCCCCCCCCCCCCCCTGAATGCGTCTTCCACGAACTCTGGACGGAGCGGCTTTTCAGTGAAACATCATAGGGTGCAGTGATTGTAGCTAGGAAACGATCTCTCTTCAACTCCAATCTTTCTCTTGATGATAAAATGAATGTGTATAGCGTCTGAAATAAATCTGTGATTAATATCTTAAAAGGACTCTGTTTCTTGAAAATTCTTAATGACGTATGTGTATCAGTAAATAATTTGAAGGTCATTATTTATGTGTAGTGTAGATAATAATTCAAACTACGCATCATTTATTTGTTACTGTTTCAGAACCCAACATCATTTATTTGTTAGTGCTTTTCTTAAATATTCTCAGAATTGCCTGAAGCATCTAGAAATGCCTTCGTGCTCTTATCATTCAGTTTCACCATACCATTTTCACATATTTATAAAATTTTATTACAGACATTTTTATTTTTTATTGTCTCCGGGATGGTGTAATGTATAGTGTGTAATTTTCTCGTTCTCATTAAGAAACATTTTTACATGATCTCTGACAAATGTTTCTGATCCTGTAATTTTTCCTATTTCACCATTTCGTATCAAATTCTGAAACATGAGGTTTCAAAAATAGAGTCTACGTACGGTAGAAGTTGTTCATATTATATATCTTTATAAATTAAATTTATTATAATTTAAAATAACATAAAAGATATCTTTATAAAAAATCATTAATTTATACTCCGTATACAACAGTTAACATTTATGTTTACCACTTCCAGCTGTCAGTAAAGCTTGTAGTCCCAAAAGTCCCCCGGTGTAGTACTTGATAGAAGAAAGCAAACGTGGGGCGAGGGTGAAGTTGTGTACGCAGCCACTTCCTTTCGGCTCCCGGCGGGGAATCGAGTCGTTCGTCGCCGTGTGGCCGCCTGGGGATTCGACGGAAGCAGCGAACGGACCGTGAGGCTCGCCTGGGGCGCGACGCCGGGACCTCGGCCAACACTTGGCCAACTCCCTGGCCGTCCAGAGGAAGACCGGGCCCCAAGGTGCCTCCCCTGGTGTCGCATTCCGACTACCGCAGCTCTGCGTGGAATGATGCGGCGCATGATACCCTTACTGCAGTGGACGGATAACAGCTAAAGAAGCACAAGGATTACATGAAGAATAGGTGGTCACTTTTTTTGTTAGTTAACGTTGCATCAACTTCTAGGTCATTAGCGACCATTACTGCGTGTAACGGTATGACAACTGTGAAGATGAAATGATATGGTGATGATGATAGGGGATGAAAGGACGAACACAATACAACCATGCCCGGGGCGGGGCTTGACCCCGCGATCCTTTGGTCCGAGATCGCTGCAGCACTAGTCATTAGACACTTTTATTTTGGGTTATTCCAAGAGAACTGTTATACCCTTCATATATTTTAAGACGTTTTCCCAAAAGACATATGCATGGTAGCCTACCTTAATAGGAGAAGAAACATTTTCCACCTACGTTACACCATTGAGAAAGTTCTTTTTTCTAAAAACTTCCTTCTCATCCCGTTTTTATGGTTATGAATCACATTTCTCCTCAAATTCTAACAGTTGACTTATCTTCCTCCGTACACTTTAGATATATTTTTAGAAGAGCTTTCCAAAAACATATTCACTTATCGAGCAATTTCTACTTATTCTACTATCCAATGTTCCCTTCTCTGCCTCTATTCTATCATGTTTTCTTTTCATTCCCTCCATTTGCCGTCGCCAGTCGCTACCCATCGTCGATAACGTAACCATTGTTCTCGTCATATCCTCTTTGTGTAATTTTCGCTTGCGTTGACGGCATTGCCGTCTTCAAGTCACTGTCCCTTTGATAGCTGTCGCCACAACTTGTGGGCGTCTTCGTCCTTTTGTAAACAAGCTTTATTTTTTGGTCGCATGAGTTGCAAGCAAAGCATTTATACAAATCTTTGCAATGCATCAAATAATTTTACATATTTTACAAATTTGGAGACATTCAGTAAGTAAACTAGAAAGGGAATTTGAAAGTTAATGTTTCATACGTGAGCTTTATATACACTGGGCAATCTATTAAGATGTGTTTAATGGTTAAGGGGTTGTTACATGATAGAGAAGGTAATGGAGATTCATTATTTAAGATATGTGAGTGGGTAAGTCGGCTACGTCCTACTCCAAGACTTGCGAGAGTATATTTTTCTCATCTCGTTATTTGGTTTCCGTTATCGTCGTCGTCGCTGCCATCGGCGGCGCCGCGAAGGCTGTCGCTGGCTCCCTAGCGGGGCCGCTCAGCCGCGAAAGAGCCCATTGACGGCTGCGTCGATTGGCTGGCGCGGCGCGGCGCGGCGCGGCGCGGAGGAGGCAGCGATCCGGTGGCGGTTGTAGCTCCCCCGGGCGCCCCACGTTGCTACGTGGGTCGAGGCCGCGAGAGCGCGCTACGCTCGAGGAGCAGAGCGTCGGCTCTAAACCGAACTCCGCTGGGGAGGGGGGAGGATGACGAAGTGGGCTGGCGTTCGTGTGAGAAAAAAATTGAAGAATGATGAAATGGCAATATGGAGCTTGGTAAGTTACCACTGTTGGAAAGTTTGAAAAATATTATTCTATAAATCTGTCAATATTTTCAAAAATAATATAGTACTAATTTTGTAGGCGTAATACTTTGTTTCGGGTAGGAAACTTTATTTCAAGTTTGATCCACTACTTTTTATTACTTAAAGAAGAAGTGATCTACTCGTGCATTATTTTTATTTTATTAACTAGAGGGGAGCATATTTATTTTAAAACTCGATTCTGTCCAATGACCACTGTCCCATATTTGTGACCCTGAAATTTATTTCGTGGAACATGAAACCAAAGTGAATAATTTATAAAGAGCAAGCCTTAATGAAACTTGTGAATAGAAAGCACTCTCTCCAAGAATTATTAAACTCACATCTCATTCTTTGATTACAATTAGTGAATCGAGAGTGTGCATTCCTAGCTTCCATAAAATATTATTTTGATATTGTAAAACCAATGCATTTTTGTGAATTATATGTGTTTTGCTATTGACACAAACTGACCTGTTCATTGAACGAATCTTCCATATTTTGTGCAAGCATATGTGAGCGTATTGGAGTTTTGCATCAGTTTCTCAGTGTAACAGCGGTGGATCTCTAAAAATAAAAAAAAAGTATTTCCTCTGCGGTGCGTGAAGTAGTATATGTATTTAGGATTTAGGATACGAATTTATTTCATTTGAATATAATTTGATATTGGTAGGGGGTCAATGATAAAACTCTACTTATCTCGTGAAGTATCTTCCCGAGAAGAAATGATTCGATAACAATTTAATATAAACGTCATAATTTCAGATGAAATGAATTCTGTTCCTAAATGTTTCCGGAGAGGCTTTCATTTAAAATAAATATGTTTAATGATCAACATTTAAATACTTATAACCATGTAATGTTATCCACTTACGTTTCTTAAAATCAAAGACTAGAAGATAATGTGAACCGCTGTCTAACGCTGAAGCCGAGTAATGTCTCCGATGTGACGGTGACTGCCAGCGTTGTGAGACGCGGAGGGGAGTGGAGGAGAGAGACTGTCTGCGAGGCGGCCCCGACAACTCGACTCAAACGATCGCGTCAACAATTGCGGACATTTCGCAACTCAGCTTCATTGAATGGAATAGAGCGAAAAGCACCAATTCTACTGGAGCAATGAGGAAAACGAAGGAAAAAACAAAACTAGTGCACAGTAGTTGAAAGCCCGATCCGGTCCAGAAATAAAGTAAGCAACGAAATCAATGGACAAGACGGGGAAGTAAAACGCAGAGAAAAACAGAACGGAGTTATGTGAGTCAACACGTTGCAGCAGTAACGAGAGGAGCGGAGCTCAACGAAATGTATTGAAATCCCGAATGTAGAAGTGAGCACCGGAAGAGGTGGCAGTCATAAAGTTTGATTCTAGCGTTGTTTCTCGCAAAGCAATAAACATTCCCCTTCATTTCAGGAATACCCATCAGCAGATCTTCGCAAGCGTCAACCAGTTTTATCAATTGTTATGTTTTTATCATCAGTATTAACCTGCCAAAAGTACTCATAGCACACTCAGAAAAATATAAGGTAACATTATATTACATTTCATTAATGTAATATATAAGTGAGAATTGCTTGTAAATGTGTGTAAGGAGAAAGAAAAGAATAGTATGGAAAAGGAAATATCGTATGTGGTCTTACTGATCCCGAATTTGCTTGAAATTCATCTAAAATACGAAAAACTACCGAAGACAGCAGCCAGCCCCTATAATTTCTCGGCAGATAGAAGCTGAATTCGACCTAGCTGTATAGCTAGGGGCGAAAATCGGTCACCGTCTGCCCTCGATAAATTAAGTTGATAAAATGGAAGATTGGAAGCACATCGATCTCAGCCCCGAAAGCTGTATTCGAGCTATGAGGTAGAAAGAGATGTGAAGCAGACGCATAGAATGGAACTGACCGCCCGGAGTTATGACGAGCACCTGGTTGAAGAAGTGTCAAACGCGTGGTGCAGGAAATGCGCAGAATTACGAGGGAAATACTCCTGCCCCAGCGAGGATTAGCCGCAGCCCTTACACAAGGAGAGGAGGCAACGGCAGTCACTTGATGCCATGGACAATGGCGCGAAGCCCTCGCGGAAATCAGCCGCCTCCGAGGACGAGAACTTGGAAGGAGTATCCAAAAGTTTCAGAGGCAGTCGGGATCTGCTCGCTCTCTGTTAGAGTTGGATTTTTCTGTATAAATGTTCAACCATAATCTTTATATATCCTTCTGTGCCAACTGTGAACATTGGCATGTTATGTACGAGTTATATAAATGAGTAAGGGTAAAACAAAAGTGATCGATGATAAACCGGCTTAGTACATTGGTCCGGTCAATAAACATTTGCTAAAACGTGTACCTTTACTGTAGGCGATGCGAGAGGATATTAGTGTGATGGAATTGGTCTCACCTCAACGCGAGCCTTGTCGCCGTGCAAGAGAGAAAAGCTTCGAACCGAGGGCGTCGCAGTGGGCGGCGGGGGCGGCGGGGGCGCGGGGCGGCGGGGCGGGGCGGCGGGGGCGGCGGGGGCGGCGGGGGCGGCGGGGGCGGCGGGGGCGGCGGGGGCGGCGGGGGCGGCGGGGCGGCGGGGGCGGGCGGGGGCGGCGGGGGCGGCGGGGCGGCGGGGCGGCGGGGGCGGCGGCGAGGCGGCGGCGGGGCGGCGGCGGGGCGGCGGCGGGGCGGCGGCGGGGCGGCGGGGGCGGGAAGAAGCCAGTCGGGGAGGAGTGTGCGGGGGCGATGGCGGTCGCAGATGGCGCGGGGCGGGCGAGGCGGCGCAGCTGAGTCAACACAGCCGGCGCCGGAGCAACACGCCATCGGCAGGCCCGGCGGCGCGCGGACGGACGCGCGGGAGGCGAACCGGGGCCCGCAGCCATTCACGCCCACCGCCTCGCAGCCCAAGGCTTCGGCAGCGTTGGCGTGAGAGAGGCCCCACCAAAATGGCGCCACGCTTGCATCAGAAAGTGTCCGTAAACAGAATTCGTGGATGTGAAGGCGATAGAAGTGCCACAACGGACTCGGGCAATAGCGTATTTTTCTGATTGTGACACGTTCTTGTCATCACATTAACACATAATGTACACAAGTGCCATTTCTCCAAAATAGCTGTTCATAAAAAAACCTGCATAGTTTGCTTCATGCTTTGTATGTTCACATTTAAAACAGTTTTAATATTCTCTTGCGAAAATAATTTATCTTGAAAAGTCAATGCATACTTGTGTGTTGTTCTACTTCAATGCGCTAATCTGAAACATGAAAATTTGCTCTTCAAGCATTGACGGATACGAAATTTAATACTTTTTAATAATGTATATATTAATTCAGGTTAATTTTCTAACTGTGGGTTGATGCAAAATTAAGTAATATGTATTGAAATTCTTATCCAAACTGAAGAGACAGAATTGTCGATCTTTAGACGGTTTATGAAGGACTTGATAACATTAATGTTCGCTCAAATACTTTTCATCAGCCATTGCAAATTTTGTCCACGAAATGATTAGAATTGCAATTTTATTCAGATAAACACCTGACAATACAAAAATATAATATCTCTCTCATTCGTACGTGGATATACAATACAAATATTTATTGTACTTGTAATTTAAATAGACAATTGGTCAATTTAACGATATTTTTCTTCAACATAGTACATCAATGAGAACACTCGCAATAATCACAGATGGTGGAAAACGAAAAGATATTACAAAGAGTGCATTATCTTGATTTTAATTTTACTATTTATTGCATTAGTATACGTTTTTTGGACTCTCCCTTTGATATTACACGATGTATTCCAAGAGAAAGAAAGAAATACATACATTAGTTCAAGGAAGTAATTATACATTAGATCCTTGTACGCAATTTGAATTACATCATTACAAACATATAAAAAACCTAATAAAACCTAAAAAACTTAATATTATAATTTAATTGAAATTTGACACTCCTGCTGCATTGTTATTTTGTTATGTCATGTGTTATGACACATAAATGTTTTTGCAACTATCAAAAAACAGCGATGTCTACCGATGAGAAAGGAATTTGGGGATAAATAACGTTTGTAAAATAATTTTAAGAAAATAATATAAATTTTTATTGAAAATTAAACTATCATCTTCAAGGCTGTTTTCCATTTCTGTCACTAAAACACATTCTATGAATCATATTTTCATATTACTCGAGAGTTATATGGATAAAGAAACTAATGAGAATTACAAGGTTTTTACTGTTCATTGTCTGTTGAAAACAATCGAAACGAACGAGTTTTAGTGAAATTGTGTTCATACTAAAAACAAAGGTTTTACTTATTTATATGAACGTTTCTTATAGGAAGGTCCTATGACAAAAAAGATTCAACGACATGAACAATACCACAAATAATGAACACAGTTGGTATAAACCTTGAGTATGGCCTTTGTTTAAACACTTATACCCCAGACGTTATATACACTTGCCACTATCCGTAATTGAAATATTTATAGCTCTATTAGTTTAATAAATTTAATTAGAATCCTTAAGATTTTAAATGTATTTTAAATGCAACGACTTTATATAGTAATATACAGCTACTTCATTTGCGATTATTTATTTAATAGTATAAAAGCGATGATCCCATCATAAACAATGTATACAATCCCACATAATAAATATATTGGTTTTTAATATGAACGCTACAATGATTAAACTAGCCTGGTGGCTTAGCTTATTGGTCAGCGTGATCTCTGTTCATGACTCCGGGTTCGATTCCCGGTCAGGGAAGATTATAGTCTGCGTTTTCCTTGCAATGTCTCAGTATATGTTGCCGTATGACGATGAGAGAATTCACTTCCCAGGTTTAGAGGCCGGGACGTCGCTGGTAGGCCATGCCGACGCGCCTAGTATAATGATCAAATATAACCCAATCCTGAGAATCACAAACCAACACAGACAAGACGATGACGTAAGAATTTGTGCTACAATATCCCATTTCATGAGTCATTCAGTGCATATAAATAGGCCATTTATAGCGATGGTGAAAAATTAAGCCGTATCTACTTCGAAGGAAATATGAGTATTTGTCGTCTTTGGAATATGTAATGCAAAGATACTATTATAAATCTTTGATGAAACTTATTACGAGATTTTTTTGTGAAGATGAATATTGATAACAATAAAATGTATCAAAGTCAGTTATATTAATTTCCTTTCCTTCATTGCATTCATCTCCAATCCACGGTGGCAATAAGAACTAAGTGAATAGCATTTCAATTCACTTTCGTTGAAGAGATTTCTGTGCAAAAAAAATAAGACAAAGAACAGTAAGTTCCGTGAAGTCAAGAACAGAAATGGAAGGGGTGAACTTGTGAAATAAAAGATAGACATTTCCGCTCGACTTATGAAAGGAAATTATTCGAGCAGCCATGGACATCCTCTTAAAGATATATTTATTTATTCTGACTCAGCAGCAACTTCAACCAACGAAGAAAATTGCAACTACTGAATCTCTGTTTGCCAATGTTCTGCACAAAGGAAATTTACCGGGTGTTGTTTGATTCAAGTACCTACGTAATAGGAAAAAATGGAGGTTTTCAAAAAGTATATAACGTTTTTGTTTATATAACTAATATTATATTTTAATATTTGATCTTACGTATGGATTCTGTATTAGAAATTAAAACACGCTATATCTTTTGTTTTGTTTTCATAAAATCACACTCGTTTTCTATTGCCTCTCAGACATTAACCAAACATTCACAGGAAATTATTTTACATTTTTAAGTCGATCTTCAATTGTTTTTTTCTTTTTAATTTACTGTACATGTATAAAAATCTCATTTAATCCGCCTTATTGGTGAGCATTTGTTTAATAATTTCAAAACATTAACACTAAACTACAAAAACAAGCAAATATATTATTATTTTCGGTCATTTTGGACTTGGGATGGTAACTGTTTTCTTCAATACAGCAGTTATCTCTGAAAGCATATATTTATATCACAAGTCTATTAGATAACCTTAT